>CM072663.1:51756302-51782408 GCA_036884735.1 Huso huso | reverse complement strand
CCAAGCTCTTTTGCTGTTTCGACGTTAGGGGAGGACTGTAGTGATTTCAGGGCATTTAGCTTTTGAATGGGACTAACAGATTTCTGGGAAACACCATTGTCATGTATTTCAGTAGAATCGCGTTACAGAGCTAAAATAAAACACATACTGGGACAACTCCAAAACTAATCAGTGCAGCCCAAGCTCTTTTGCTGTTTCGACGTTAGGGGAGGACTGTAATGATTTCAGGGCATTTAGCTTTTGAATGGGGTTAACAGATTTCTGGGGAAACACCATTGTCATGTATTTCAGTAGAATCGCGTTACAGAGCTAAAATAAAACACATACTGGGACAACTCAAAACTAATCAGTGCAGCCCAAGCTCTTTTGCTGTTTCGATGTTAGGGGAGGACTGTAGTGATTTCAGGGCATTTAGCTTTTGAATGGGGTTTAACAGATTTCTGGGAAACACCATTGTCATGTATTTCAGTAGAATCGCGTTACAGAGCTAAAATAAAACACATACTGGGACAACTCCAAAACTAATCAGTGCAGCCCAAGCTCTTTTGCTGTTTCGATGTTAGGGGAGGACTGTAATGATTTCAGGGCATTTAGCTTTTGAATGGGGTTAACAGATTTCTGGGGAAACACCATTGTCATGTATTTCAGTAGAATCGCGTTACAGAGCTAAAATAAAACACATACTGGGACAACTCCAAAACTAATCAGTGCAGCCCAAGCTCTTTTTGCTGTTTCGATGTTAGGGGAGGACTGTAATGATTTCAGGGCATTTAGCTTTTGAATGGGGTTAACAGATTTCTGGGGAAACACCATTGTCATGTATTTCAGTAGAATCGCGTTACAGAGCTAAAATAAAACACATACTGGGACAACTCCAAAACTAATCAGTGCAGCCCAAGCTCTTTTGCTGTTTCGATGTTAGGGGAGGACTGTAATGATTTCAGGGCATTTAGCTTTTGAATGGGGTTAACAGATTTCTGGGGAAACACCATTGTCATGTATTTCAGTAGAATCGCGTTACAGAGCTAAAATAAAACACATACTGGGACAACTCCAAAACTAATCAGTGCAGCCCAAGCTCTTTTGCTGTTTCGACGTTAGGGGAGGACTGTAATGATTTCAGGGCATTTAGCTTTTGAATGGGGTTTCCAGATTTCTGGGAAACACCATTGTCATGTATTTCAGTAGAATCGCGTTACAGAGCTAAAATAAAACACATACTGGGACAACTCCAAAACTAATCAGTGCAGCCCAAGCTCTTTTGCTGTTTCGACGTTAGGGGAGGACTGTAATGATTTCAGGGCATTTAGCTTTTGAATGGGGTTTCCAGATTTCTGGGGAAACACCATTGTCATGTATTTCAGTAGAATCGCGTTACAGAGCTAAAATAAAACACATACTGGGACAACTCCAAAACTAATCAGTGCAGCCCAAGCTCTTTTGCTGTTTCGATGTTAGGGGAGGACTGTAATGATTTCAGGGCATTTAGCTTTTGAATGGGGTTTCCAGATTTCTGGGGAAACACCATTGTCATGTATTTCAGTAGAATCGCGTTACAGAGCTAAAATAAAACACATACTGGGACAACTCAAAACTAATCAGTGCAGCCCAAGCTCTTTTGCTGTTTCGATTAGGGGGAGGACTGTAATGATTTCAGGGCATTTAGCTTTTGAATGGGGTTTAACAGATTTCTGGGAAACACCATTGTCATGTATTTCAGTAGAATCGCGTTACAGAGCTAAAATAAAACACATACTGGGACAACTCCAAAACTAATCAGTGCAGCCCAAGCTCTTTTGCTGTTTCGACGTTAGGGGAGGACTGTAATGATTTCAGGGCATTTAGCTTTTGAATGGGGTTTCCAGATTTCTGGGGAAACACCATTGTCATGTATTTCAGTAGAATCGCGTTACAGAGCTAAAATAAAACACATACTGGGACAACTCCAAAACTAATCAGTGCAGCCCAAGCTCTTTTGCTGTTTCGACGTTAGGGGAGGACTGTAATGATTTCAGGGCATTTAGCTTTTGAAAGGGGTTAACAGATTTCTGGGGAAACACCATTGTCATGTATTTCAGTAGAATCGCGTTACAGAGCTAAAATAAAACACATACTGGGACAACTCCAAAACTAATCAGTGCAGCCCAAGCTCTTTTGCTGTTTCGACGTTAGGGGAGGACTGTAGTGATTTCAGGGCATTTAGCTTTTGAATGGGGTTTAACAGATTTCTGGGAAACACCATTGTCATGTATTTCAGTAGAATCGCGTTACAGAGCTAAAATAAAACACATACTGGGACAACTCCAAAACTAATCAGTGCAGCCCAAGCTCTTTTGCTGTTTCGACGTTTGGGGAGGACTGTAATGATTTCAGGGCATTTAGCTTTTGAATGGGGTTTCCAGATTTCTGGGGAAACACCATTGTCATGTATTTCAGTAGAATCGCGTTACAGAGCTAAAATAAAACACATACTGGGACAACTCCAAAACTAATCAGTGCAGCCCAAGCTCTTTTGCTGTTTCGACGTTAGGGGAGGACTGTAGTGATTTCAGGGCATTTAGCTTTTGAATGGGGTAACAGATTTCTGGGGAAACACCATTGTCATGTATTTCAGTAGAATCGCGTTACAGAGCTAAAATAAAACACATACTGGGACAACTCCAAAACTAATCAGTGCAGCCCAAGCTCTTTTGCTGTTTCGACGTTAGGGGAGGACTGTAATGATTTCAGGGCATTTAGCTTTTGAATGGGGTTTCCAGATTTCTGGGGAAACACCATTGTCATGTATTTCAGTAGAATCGCGTTACAGAGCTAAAATAAAACACATACTGGGACAACTCCAAAACTAATCAGTGCAGCCCAAGCTCTTTTGCTGTTTCGACGTTAGGGGAGGACTGTAATGATTTCAGGGCATTTAGCTTTTGAATGGGGTTAACAGATTTCTGGGGAAACACCATTGTCATGTATTTCAGTAGAATCGCGTTACAGAGCTAAAATAAAACACATACTGGGACAACTCCAAAACTAATCAGTGCAGCCCAAGCTCTTTTGCTGTTTCGACGTTAGGGGAGGACTGTAGTGATTTCAGGGCATTTAGCTTTTGAATGGGGTTTACAGATTTCTGGGGAAACACCATTGTCATGTATTTCAGTAGAATCGCGTTACAGAGCTAAAATAAAACACATACTGGGACAACTCCAAAACTAATCAGTGCAGCCCAAGCTCTTTTGCTGTTTCGACGTTAGGGGAGGACTGTAATGATTTCAGGGCATTTAGCTTTTGAATGGGGTTTAACAGATTTCTGGGGAAACACCATTGTCATGTATTTCAGTAGAAATCGCGTTACAGAGCTAAAATAAAACACATACTGGGACAACTCCAAAACTAATCAGTGCAGCCCAAGCTCTTTTGCTGTTTCGACGTTAGGGGAGGACTGTAATGATTTCGGGGCATTTAGCTTTTGAAAGGGACTAACAGATTTCTGGGAAAACACCATTGTCATGTATTTCAGTAGAATCGCGTTACAGAGCTAAAATAAAACACATACTGGGACAACTCCAAAACTAATCAGTGCAGCCCAAGCTCTTTTGCTGTTTCGACGTTAGGGGAGGACTGTAATGATTTCAGGGCATTTAGCTTTTGAATGGGGTTTCCAGATTTCTGGGGAAACACCATTGTCATGTATTTCAGTAGAATCGCGTTACAGAGCTAAAATAAAACACATACTGGGACAACTCCAAAACTAATCAGTGCAGCCCAAGCTCTTTTGCTGTTTCGACGTTAGGGGAGGACTGTAATGATTTCAGGGCATTTAGCTTTTGAATGGGGTAACAGATTTCTGGGGAAACACCATTGTCATGTATTTCAGTAGAATCGCGTTACAGAGCTAAAATAAAACACATACTGGGACAACTCCAAAACTAATCAGTGCAGCCCAAGCTCTTTTGCTGTTTCGACGTTAGGGAGGACTGTAATGATTTCAGGGCATTTAGCTTTTGAATGGGGTTAACAGATTTCTGGGGAAACACCATTGTCATGTATTTCAGTAGAATCGCGTTACAGAGCTAAAATAAAACACATACTGGGACAACTCCAAAACTAATCAGTGCAGCCCAAGCTCTTTTGCTGTTTCGATGTTAGGGGAGGACTGTAGTGATTTCAGGGCATTTAGCTTTTGAAAGGGACTAACAGATTTCTGGGGAAACACCATTGTCATGTATTTCAGTAGAATCGCGTTACAGAGCTAAAATAAAACACATACTGGGACAACTCAAAACTAATCAGTGCAGCCCAAGCTCTTTTGCTGTTTCGACGTTAGGGGAGGACTGTAATGATTTCAGGGCATTTAGCTTTTGAATGGGGTTAACAGATTTCTGGGGAAACACCATTGTCATGTATTTCAGTAGAATCGCGTTACAGAGCTAAAATAAAACACATACTGGGACAACTCCAAAACTAATCAGTGCAGCCCAAGCTCTTTTGCTGTTTCGACGTTAGGGAGGACTGTAGTGATTTCAGGGCATTTAGCTTTTGAATGGGGTTTAACAGATTTCTGGGGAAACACCATTGTCATGTATTTCAGTAGAATCGCGTTACAGAGCTAAAATAAAACACATACTGGGACAACTCCAAAACTAATCAGTGCAGCCCAAGCTCTTTTGCTGTTTCGACGTTGGGGAGGACTGTAATGATTTCAGGGCATTTAGCTTTTGAATGGGGTTTCCAGATTTCTGGGGAAACACCATTGTCATGTATTTCAGTAGAATCGCGTTACAGAGCTAAAATAAAACACATACTGGGACAACTCCAAAACTAATCAGTGCAGCCCAAGCTCTTTTGCTGTTTCGATGTTAGGGGAGGACTGTATTGATTTCAGGGCATTTAGCTTTTGAATGGGGTTAACAGATTTCTGGGGAAACACCATTGTCATGTATTTCAGTAGAATCGCGTTACAGAGCTAAAATAAAACACATACTGGGACAACTCCAAAACTAATCAGTGCAGCCCAAGCTCTTTTGCTGTTTCGACGTTAGGGGAGGACTGTAGTGATTTCAGGGCATTTAGCTTTTGAAAGGGACTAACAGATTTCTGGGGAAACACCATTGTCATGTATTTCAGTAGAATCGCGTTACAGAGCTAAAATAAAACACATACTGGGACAACTCCAAAACTAATCAGTGCAGCCCAAGCTCTTTTGCTGTTTCGACGTTTAGGGGAGGACTGTAATGATTTCAGGGCATTTAGCTTTTGAATGGGGTTTCCAGATTTCTGGGAAACACCATTGTCATGTATTTCAGTAGAATCGCGTTACAGAGCTAAAATAAAACACATACTGGGACAACTCCAAAACTAATCAGTGCAGCCCAAGCTCTTTTGCTGTTTCGACGTTAGGGAGGACTGTAATGATTTCAGGGCATTTAGCTTTTTGAATGGGGTTTCCAGATTTCTGGGGAAACACCATTGTCATGTATTTCAGTAGAATCGCGTTACAGAGCTAAAATAAAACACATACTGGGACAACTCCAAAACTAATCAGTGCAGCCCAAGCTCTTTTGCTGTTTCGACGTTAGGGGAGGACTGTAATGATTTCAGGGCATTTAGCTTTTTGAATGGGTTAACAGATTTCTGGGGAAACACCATTGTCATGTATTTCAGTAGAATCGCGTTACAGAGCTAAAATAAAACACATACTGGGACAACTCCAAAACTAATCAGTGCAGCCCAAGCTCTTTTGCTGTTTCGATGTTAGGGGAGGACTGTAATGATTTCAGGGCATTTAGCTTTTGAAAGGGACTAACAGATTTCTGGGGAAACACCATTGTCATGTATTTCAGTAGAATCGCGTTACAGAGCTAAAATAAAACACATACTGGGACAACTCCAAAACTAATCAGTGCAGCCCAAGCTCTTTTGCTGTTTCGATGTTAGGGGAGGACTGTAATGATTTCAGGGCATTTAGCTTTTGAATGGGGTTTCCAGATTTCTGGGGAAACACCATTGTCATGTATTTCAGTAGAATCGCGTTACAGAGCTAAAATAAAACACATACTGGGACAACTCCAAAACTAATCAGTGCAGCCCAAGCTCTTTTGCTGTTTCGACGTTAGGGGAGGACTGTAATGATTTCAGGGCATTTAGCTTTTGAATGGGGTTTCCAGATTTCTGGGGAAACACCATTGTCATGTATTTCAGTAGAATCGCGTTACAGAGCTAAAATAAAACACATACTGGGACAACTCCAAAACTAATCAGTGCAGCCCAAGCTCTTTTGCTGTTTCGACGTTAGGGGAGGACTGTAATGATTTCAGGGCATTTAGCTTTTGAATGGGGTTTCCAGATTTCTGGGAAACACCATTGTCATGTATTTCAGTAGAATCGCGTTACAGAGCTAAAATAAAACACATACTGGGACAACTCCAAAACTAATCAGTGCAGCCCAAGCTCTTTTGCTGTTTCGATGTTAGGGGAGGACTGTAGTGATTTCAGGGCATTTAGCTTTTGAATGGGACTAACAGATTTCTGGGGAAACACCATTGTCATGTATTTCAGTAGAATCGCGTTACAGAGCTAAAATAAAACACATACTGGGACAACTCCAAAACTAATCAGTGCAGCCCAAGCTCTTTTGCTGTTTCGATGTTAGGGGAGGACTGTAATGATTTCAGGGCATTTAGCTTTTGAATGGGGTTTCCAGATTTCTGGGGAAACACCATTGTCATGTATTTCAGTAGAATCGCGTTACAGAGCTAAAATAAAACACATACTGGGACAACTCCAAAACTAATCAGTGCAGCCCAAGCTCTTTTGCTGTTTCGACGTTAGGGGAGGACTGTAATGATTTCAGGGCATTTAGCTTTTGAAATGGGGACTAACAGATTTCTGGGGAAACACCATTGTCATGTATTTCAGTAGAATCGCGTTACAGAGCTAAAATAAAACACATACTGGGACAACTCCAAAACTAATCAGTGCAGCCCAAGCTCTTTTGCTGTTTCGACGTTAGGGGAGGACTGTAATGATTTCAGGGCATTTAGCTTTTGAATGGGGTTAACAGATTTCTGGGGAAACACCATTGTCATGTATTTCAGTAGAATCGCGTTACAGAGCTAAAATAAAACACATACTGGGACAACTCCAAAACTAATCAGTGCAGCCCAAGCTCTTTTGCTGTTTCGACGTTAGGGAGGACTGTAGTGATTTCAGGGCATTTAGCTTTTGAATGGGGTTTCCAGATTTCTGGGGAAACACCATTGTCATGTATTTCAGTAGAATCGCGTTACAGAGCTAAAATAAAACACATACTGGGACAACTCCAAAACTAATCAGTGCAGCCCAAGCTCTTTTGCTGTTTCGATGTTAGGGGAGGACTGTAATGATTTCAGGGCATTTAGCTTTTGAATGGGGTAACAGATTTCTGGGGAAACACCATTGTCATGTATTTCAGTAGAATCGCGTTACAGAGCTAAAATAAAACACATACTGGGACAACTCCAAAACTAATCAGTGCAGCCCAAGCTCTTTTGCTGTTTCGACGTTAGGGAGGACTGTCATGATTTCAGGGCATTTAGCTTTTGAATGGGAGCCTTCCAGATTTCTGGGAAACACCATTGTCATGTATTTCAGTAGAATCGCGTTACAGAGCTAAAATAAAACACATACTGGGACAACTCCAAACTAATCAGTGCAGCCCAAGCTCTTTTGCTGTTTCGACGTTAGGGGAGGACTGTAATGATTTCAGGGCATTTAGCTTTTGAAAGGGGTTAACAGATTTCTGGGGAAACACCATTGTCATGTATTTCAGTAGAATCGCGTTACAGAGCTAAAATAAAACACATACTGGGACAACTCCAAAACTAATCAGTGCAGCCCAAGCTCTTTTGCTGTTTCGACGTTAGGGGAGGACTGTAATGATTTCAGGGCATTTAGCTTTTGAAAGGGACTAACAGATTTCTGGGGAAACACCATTGTCATGTATTTCAGTAGAATCGCGTTACAGAGCTAAAATAAAACACATACTGGGACAACTCAAAACTAATCAGTGCAGCCCAAGCTCTTTTGCTGTTTCGACGTTAGGGGAGGACTGTAATGATTTCAGGGCATTTAGCTTTTGAATGGGGTTTCCAGATTTCTGGGGAAACACCATTGTCATGTATTTCAGTAGAATCGCGTTACAGAGCTAAAATAAAACACATACTGGGACAACTCCAAAACTAATCAGTGCAGCCCAAGCTCTTTTGCTGTTTCGATGTTAGGGGAGGACTGTAATGATTTCAGGGCATTTAGCTTTTGAATGGGGTTTCCAGATTTCTGGGAAACACCATTGTCATGTATTTCAGTAGAATGGCGTTACAGAGCTAAAATAAAACACATACTGGGACAACTCCAAAACTAATCAGTGCAGCCCAAGCTCTTTTGCTGTTTCGATGTTAGGGAGGACTGTAATGATTTCAGGGCATTTAGCTTTTTTGAAAGGGGGTTTCCAGATTTCTGGGGAAACACCATTGTCATGTATTTCAGTAGAAATCGTTACAGAGCTAAAATAAAACACATACTGGGACAACTCCAAAACTAATCAGTGCAGCCCAAGCTCTTTTTGCTGTTTCGACGTTAGGGGAGGACTGTAATGATTTCAGGGCATTTAGCTTTTTTGAATGGGGTTTCCAGATTTCTGGGGAAACACCATTGTCATGTATTTCAGTAGAATCGCGTTACAGAGCTAAAATAAAACACATACTGGGACAACTCCAAAACTAATCAGTGCAGCCCAAGCTCTTTTGCTGTTTCGATGTTAGGGAGGACTGTAATGATTTCAGGGCATTTAGCTTTTGAATGGGGTTAACAGATTTCTGGGGAAACACCATTGTCATGTATTTCAGTAGAATCGCGTTACAGAGCTAAAATAAAACACATACTGGGACAACTCCAAAACTAATCAGTGCAGCCCAAGCTCTTTTGCTGTTTCGACGTTGGGGAGGACTGTAGTGATTTCAGGGCATTTAGCTTTTGAATGGGGTTTCAGATTTCTGGGGAAACACCATTGTCATGTATTTCAGTAGAATCGCGTTACAGAGCTAAAATAAAACACACACTGGGACAACTCAAAACTAATCAGTGCAGCCCAAGCTCTTTTGCTGTTTCGATGTTAGGGGAGGACTGTAGTGATTTCAGGGGGCATTTAGCTTTTGAATGGGACTAACAGATTTCTGGGAAACACCATTGTCATGTATTTCAGTAGAATCGCGTTACAGAGCTAAAATAAAACACATACTGGGACAACTCCAAAACTAATCAGTGCAGCCCAAGCTCTTTTGCTGTTTCGACGTTAGGGAGGACTGTATGATTTCAGGGCATTTAGCTTTTGAATGGGGTTAACAGATTTCTGGGAAACACCATTGTCATGTATTTCAGTAGAATCGCGTTACAGAGCTAAAATAAAACACATACTGGGACAACTCCAAAACTAATCAGTGCAGCCCAAGCTCTTTTGCTGTTTTCGTTGTTAGGGGAGGACTGTAATGATTTCAGGGCATTTAGCTTTTGAATGGGGTTAACAGATTTCTGGGGAAACACCATTGTCATGTATTTCAGTAGAATCGCGTTACAGAGCTAAAATAAAACACATACTGGGACAACTCCAAAACTAATCAGTGCAGCCCAAGCTCTTTTGCTGTTTCGATGTTAGGGAGGACTGTAATGATTTCAGGGCATTTAGCTTTTGAATGGGGTTTCCAGATTTCTGGGAAACACCATTGTCATGTATTTCAGTAGAATCGCGTTACAGAGCTAAAATAAAACACATACTGGGACAACTCCAAAACTAATCAGTGCAGCCCAAGCTCTTTTGCTGTTTCGACGTTAGGGGAGGACTGTAATGATTTCAGGGCATTTAGCTTTTGAATGGGGTTAACAGATTTCTGGGGAAACACCATTGTCATGTATTTCAGTAGAATCGCGTTACAGAGCTAAAATAAAACACATACTGGGACAACTCCAAAACTAATCAGTGCAGCCCAAGCTCTTTTGCTGTTTCGACGTTGGGGAGGACTGTAATGATTTCAGGGCATTTAGCTTTTGAATGGGGTAACAGATTTCTGGGGAAACACCATTGTCATGTATTTCAGTAGAATCGCGTTACAGAGCTAAAATAAAACACATACTGGGACAACTCCAAAACTAATCAGTGCAGCCCAAGCTCTTTTGCTGTTTCGACGTTAGGGAGGACTGTAATGATTTCAGGGCATTTAGCTTTTGAATGGGGACTAACAGATTTCTGGGGAAACACCATTGTCATGTATTTCAGTAGAATCGCGTTACAGAGCTAAAATAAAACACATACTGGGACAACTCCAAAACTAATCAGTGCAGCCCAAGCTCTTTTTTGCTGTTTCGATGTTGGGGAGGACTGTAATGATTTCAGGGCATTTAGCTTTTGAATGGGGTTTCCAGATTTTGGGAAACACCATTGTCATGTAAAGTAGAATCGCGTTACAGAGCTAAAATAAAACACATACTGGGACAACTCCAAAACTAATCAGTGCAGCCCAAGCTCTTTTGCTGTTTCGACGTTAGGGGAGGACTGTAATGATTTCAGGGCATTTAGCTTTTGAATGGGGTTTAACAGATTTCTGGGGAAACACCATTGTCATGTATTTCAGTAGAATCGCGTTACAGAGCTAAAATAAAACACATACTGGGACAACTCCAAAACTAATCAGTGCAGCCCAAGCTCTTTTGCTGTTTCGATGTTAGGGGGAGGACTGTAGTGATTTCAGGGCATTTAGCTTTTGAATGGGGTTTAACAGATTTCTGGGGAAACACCATTGTCATGTATTTCAGTAGAATCGCGTTACAGAGCTAAAATAAAACACATACTGGGACAACTCCAAAACTAATCAGTGCAGCCCAAGCTCTTTTGCTGTTTCGACGTTAGGGGAGGACTGTAATGATTTCAGGGCATTTAGCTTTTGAATGGGGTTTCCAGATTTCTGGGGAAACACCATTGTCATGTATTTCAGTAGAATCGCGTTACAGAGCTAAAATAAAACACATACTGGGACAACTCCAAAACTAATCAGTGCAGCCCAAGCTCTTTTGCTGTTTTCGACGTTAGGGGAGGACTGTAATGATTTCAGGGCATTTAGCTTTTGAATGGGGTTAACAGATTTCTGGGGAAACACCATTGTCATGTATTTCAGTAGAATCGCGTTACAGAGCTAAAATAAAACACATACTGGGACAACTCCAAAACTAATCAGTGCAGCCCAAGCTCTTTTGCTGTTTCGACGTTAGGGAGGACTGTAATGATTTCAGGGCATTTAGCTTTTGAATGGGGTTAACAGATTTCTGGGGAAACACCATTGTCATGTATTTCAGTAGAATCGCGTTACAGAGCTAAAATAAAACACATACTGGGACAACTCCAAAACTAATCAGTGCAGCCCAAGCTCTTTTGCTGTTTCGATGTTGGGGAGGACTGTAGTGATTTCAGGGCATTTAGCTTTTGAAAGGGACTAACAGATTTCTGGGGAAACACCATTGTCATGTATTTCAGTAGAATCGCGTTACAGAGCTAAAATAAAACACATACTGGGACAACTCCAAAACTAATCAGTGCAGCCCAAGCTCTTTTGCTGTTTCGACGTTAGGGGAGGACTGTAATGATTTCAGGGCATTTAGCTTTTGAATGGGGTTTCCAGATTTCTGGGGAAACACCATTGTCATGTATTTCAGTAGAATCGCGTTACAGAGCTAAAATAAAACACATACTGGGACAACTCCAAAACTAATCAGTGCAGCCCAAGCTCTTTTGCTGTTTCGACGTTGGGGAGGACTGTAATGATTTCAGGGCATTTAGCTTTTGAATGGGGTTTCCAGATTTCTGGGGAAACACCATTGTCATGTATTTCAGTAGAATCGCGTTACAGAGCTAAAATAAAACACATACTGGGACAACTCCAAAACTAATCAGTGCAGCCCAAGCTCTTTTGCTGTTTCGATGTTAGGGGAGGACTGTAATGATTTCAGGGCATTTAGCTTTTGAATGGGGTTTCCAGATTTCTGGGGAAACACCATTGTCATGTATTTCAGTAGAATCGCGTTACAGAGCTAAAATAAAACACATACTGGGACAACTCCAAAACTAATCAGTGCAGCCCAAGCTCTTTTGCTGTTTCGATGTTAGGGGAGGACTGTAATGATTTCAGGGCATTTAGCTTTTGAATGGGGTTAACAGATTTCTGGGGAAACACCATTGTCATGTATTTCAGTAGAATCGCGTTACAGAGCTAAAATAAAACACATACTGGGACAACTCCAAAACTAATCAGTGCAGCCCAAGCTCTTTTGCTGTTTCGACGTTAGGGGAGGACTGTAATGATTTCAGGGCATTTAGCTTTTGAATGGGGTTAACAGATTTCTGGGAAACACCATTGTCATGTATTTCAGTAGAATCGCGTTACAGAGCTAAAATAAAACACATACTGGGACAACTCCAAAACTAATCAGTGCAGCCCAAGCTCTTTTGCTGTTTCGACGTTAGGGGAGGACTGTAATGATTTCAGGGCATTTAGCTTTTGAATGGGGTTCACAGATTTCTGGGGAAACACCATTGTCATGTATTTCAGTAGAATCGCGTTACAGAGCTAAAATAAAACACATACTGGGACAACTCCAAAACTAATCAGTGCAGCCCAAGCTCTTTTGCTGTTTCGACGTTAGGGGAGGACTGTAATGATTTCAGGGCATTTAGCTTTTGAATGGGGTTTCCAGATTTCTGGGGAAACACCATTGTCATGTATTTCAGTAGAATCGCGTTACAGAGCTAAAATAAAACACATACTGGGACAACTCCAAAACTAATCAGTGCAGCCCAAGCTCTTTTGCTGTTTCGATGTTAGGGGAGGACTGTAATGATTTCAGGGCATTTAGCTTTTGAATGGGGCTAACAGATTTCTGGGGAAACACCATTGTCATGTATTTCAGTAGAATCGCGTTACAGAGCTAAAATAAAACACATACTGGGACAACTCCAAAACTAATCAGTGCAGCCCAAGCTCTTTTGCTGTTTCGACGTTAGGGGAGGACTGTAATGATTTCAGGGCATTTAGCTTTTGAAAGGGACTAACAGATTTCTGGGGAAACACCATTGTCATGTATTTCAGTAGAATCGCGTTACAGAGCTAAAATAAAACACATACTGGGACAACTCCAAAACTAATCAGTGCAGCCCAAGCTCTTTTGCTGTTTCGATGTTAGGGGAGGACTGTATTGATTTCAGGGCATTTAGCTTTTGAATGGGGTTTAACAGATTTCTGGGAAACACCATTGTCATGTATTTCAGTAGAATCGCGTTACAGAGCTAAAATAAAACACATACTGGGACAACTCCAAAACTAATCAGTGCAGCCCAAGCTCTTTTGCTGTTTCGATGTTAGGGGAGGACTGTAGTGATTTCAGGGCATTTAGCTTTTGAATGGGGTTTCCATATTTCTGGGAAACACCATTGTCATGTATTTCAGTAGAATCGCGTTACAGAGCTAAAATAAAACACATACTGGGACAACTCCAAAACTAATCAGTGCAGCCCAAGCTCTTTTGCTGTTTCGATGTTAGGGGAGGACTGTAATGATTTCAGGGCATTTAGCTTTTGAATGGGGTTTCACAGATTTCTGGGAAACACCATTGTCATGTATTTCAGTAGAATCGCGTTACAGAGCTAAAATAAAACACATACTGGGACAACTCCAAAACTAATCAGTGCAGCCCAAGCTCTTTTGCTGTTTCGACGTTAGGGGAGGACTGTAATGATTTCAGGGCATTTAGCTTTTGAATGGGGTTTCCAGATTTCTGGGGAAACACCATTGTCATGTATTTCAGTAGAATCGCGTTACAGAGCTAAAATAAAACACATACTGGGACAACTCCAAAACTAATCAGTGCAGCCCAAGCTCTTTTGCTGTTTCGACGTTAGGGGAGGACTGTAATGATTTCAGGGCATTTAGCTTTTGAATGGGGTTAACAGATTTCTGGGGAAACACCATTGTCATGTATTTCAGTAGAATCGCGTTACAGAGCTAAAATAAAACACATACTGGGACAACTCCAAAACTAATCAGTGCAGCCCAAGCTCTTTTGCTGTTTCGACGTTAGGGAGGACTGTAATGATTTCAGGGCATTTAGCTTTTGAATGGGGTAACAGATTTCTGGGAAACACCATTGTCATGTATTTCAGTAGAATCGCGTTACAGAGCTAAAATAAAACACATACTGGGACAACTCCAAAACTAATCAGTGCAGCCCAAGCTCTTTTGCTGTTTCGATGTTAGGGAGGACTGTAATGATTTCAGGGCATTTAGCTTTTGAATGGGGTTAACAGATTTCTGGGAAACACCATTGTCATGTATTTCAGTAGAATCGCGTTACAGAGCTAAAATAAAACACATACTGGGACAACTCCAAAACTAATCAGTGCAGCCCAAGCTCTTTTGCTGTTTCGACGTTAGGGAGGACTGTAATGATTTCAGGGCATTTAGCTTTTGAATGGGGTTAACAGATTTCTGGGAAACACCATTGTCATGTATTTCAGTAGAATCGCGTTACAGAGCTAAAATAAAACACATACTGGGACAACTCCAAAACTAATCAGTGCAGCCCAAGCTCTTTTGCTGTTTCGACGTTAGGGGAGGACTGTAATGATTTCAGGGCATTTAGCTTTTGAATGGGGTTAACAGATTTCTGGGAAACACCATTGTCATGTATTTCAGTAGAATCGCGTTACAGAGCTAAAATAAAACACATACTGGGACAACTCCAAAACTAATCAGTGCAGCCCAAGCTCTTTTGCTGTTTCGATGTTAGGGGAGGACTGTAATGATTTCAGGGCATTTAGCTTTTGAATGGGGTTAACAGATTTCTGGGGAAACACCATTGTCATGTATTTCAGTAGAATCGCGTTACAGAGCTAAAATAAAACACATACTGGGACAACTCCAAAACTAATCAGTGCAGCCCAAGCTCTTTTGCTGTTTCGACGTTAGGGGAGGACTGTAGTGATTTCAGGGCATTTAGCTTTTGAATGGGTTTAACAGATTTCTGGGGAAACACCATTGTCATGTATTTCAGTAGAATCGCGTTACAGAGCTAAAATAAAACACATACTGGGACAACTCCAAAACTAATCAGTGCAGCCCAAGCTCTTTTGCTGTTTCGATGTTAGGGGAGGACTGTAATGATTTCAGGGCATTTAGCTTTTGAATGGGTTTACAGATTTCTGGGGAAACACCATTGTCATGTATTTCAGTAGAATCGCGTTACAGAGCTAAAATAAAACACATACTGGGACAACTCCAAAACTAATCAGTGCAGCCCAAGCTCTTTTGCTGTTTCGACGTTAGGGGAGGACTGTAATGATTTCAGGGCATTTAGCTTTTGAATGGGGTTAACAGATTTCTGGGAAACACCATTGTCATGTATTTCAGTAGAATCGCGTTACAGAGCTAAAATAAAACACATACTGGGACAACTCCAAAACTAATCAGTGCAGCCCAAGCTCTTTTGCTGTTTCGACGTTGGGGAGGACTGTAATGATTTCAGGGCATTTAGCTTTTGAATGGGGTTAACAGATTTCTGGGAAACACCATTGTCATGTATTTCAGTAGAATCGCGTTACAGAGCTAAAATAAAACACATACTGGGACAACTCCAAAACTAATCAGTGCAGCCCAAGCTCTTTTGCTGTTTCGATGTTAGGGGAGGACTGTAGTGATTTCAGGGCATTTAGCTTTTGAATGGGGCTAACAGATTTCTGGGGAAACACCATTGTCATGTATTTCAGTAGAATCGCGTTACAGAGCTAAAATAAAACACATACTGGGACAACTCCAAAACTAATCAGTGCAGCCCAAGCTCTTTTGCTGTTTCGACGTTAGGGGAGGACTGTAGTGATTTCAGGGCATTTAGCTTTTGAATGGGGTTTCCAGATTTCTGGGGAAACACCATTGTCATGTATTTCAGTAGAATCGCGTTACAGAGCTAAAATAAAACACATACTGGGACAACTCCAAAACTAATCAGTGCAGCCCAAGCTCTTTTGCTGTTTCGATGTTAGGGGAGGACTGTAATGATTTCAGGGCATTTAGCTTTTTTGAATGGGGTTTCCAGATTTCTGGGAAACACCATTGTCATGTATTTCAGTAGAATCGCGTTACAGAGCTAAAATAAAACACATACTGGGACAACTCCAAAACTAATCAGTGCAGCCCAAGCTCTTTTGCTGTTTCGACGTTAGGGGAGGACTGTAATGATTTCAGGGCATTTAGCTTTTGAATGGGGTTTCCAGATTTCTGGGGAAACACCATTGTCATGTATTTCAGTAGAATCGCGTTACAGAGCTAAAATAAAACACATACTGGGACAACTCCAAAACTAATCAGTGCAGCCCAAGCTCTTTTGCTGTTTCGACGTTAGGGGGAGGACTGTAATGATTTCAGGGCATTTAGCTTTTGAATGGGGTTAACAGATTTCTGGGGAAACACCATTGTCATGTATTTCAGTAGAATCGCGTTACAGAGCTAAAATAAAACACATACTGGGACAACTCCAAAACTAATCAGTGCAGCCCAAGCTCTTTTGCTGTTTCGACGTTGGGGAGGACTGTAATGATTTCAGGGCATTTAGCTTTTGAATGGGGTTTCCAGATTTCTGGGGAAACACCATTGTCATGTATTTCAGTAGAATCGCGTTACAGAGCTAAAATAAAACACATACTGGGACAACTCCAAAACTAATCAGTGCAGCCCAAGCTCTTTTGCTGTTTCGACGTTGGGGAGGACTGTAATGATTTCAGGGCATTTAGCTTTTGAAAGGGACTAACAGATTTCTGGGAAACACCATTGTCATGTATTTCAGTAGAATCGCGTTACAGAGCTAAAATAAAACACATACTGGGACAACTCCAAAACTAATCAGTGCAGCCCAAGCTCTTTTTGCTGTTTCGATGTTAGGGGAGGACTGTAATGATTTCAGGGCATTTAGCTTTTGAATGGGGTTAACAGATTTCTGGGAAACACCATTGTCATGTATTTCAGTAGAATCGCGTTACAGAGCTAAAATAAAACACATACTGGGACAACTCCAAAACTAATCAGTGCAGCCCAAGCTCTTTTGCTGTTTCGACGTTAGGGGAGGACTGTAATGATTTCAGGGCATTTAGCTTTTGAATGGGGTTTCCAGATTTCTGGGGAAACACCATTGTCATGTATTTCAGTAGAATCGCGTTACAGAGCTAAAATAAAACACATACTGGGACAACTCCAAAACTAATCAGTGCAGCCCAAGCTCTTTTGCTGTTTCGATGTTAGGGGAGGACTGTAATGATTTCAGGGCATTTAGCTTTTGAATGGGACTAACAGATTTCTGGGGAAACACCATTGTCATGTATTTCAGTAGAATCGCGTTACAGAGCTAAAATAAAACACATACTGGGACAACTCAAAACTAATCAGTGCAGCCCAAGCTCTTTTGCTGTTTCGACGTTAGGGGAGGACTGTAATGATTTCAGGGCATTTAGCTTTTGAATGGGGTTTCCAGATTTCTGGGGAAACACCATTGTCATGTATTTCAGTAGAATCGCGTTACAGAGCTAAAATAAAACACATACTGGGACAACTCCAAAACTAATCAGTGCAGCCCAAGCTCTTTTGCTGTTTCGACGTTAGGGGAGGACTGTAATGATTTCAGGGCATTTAGCTTTTGAATGGGGTTAACAGATTTCTGGGGAAACACCATTGTCATGTATTTCAGTAGAATCGCGTTACAGAGCTAAAATAAAACACATACTGGGACAACTCAAAACTAATCAGTGCAGCCCAAGCTCTTTTGCTGTTTTTCGATGTTAGGGGAGGACTGTAATGATTTCAGGGCATTTAGCTTTTGAAAGGGACTAACAGATTTCTGGGGAAACACCATTGTCATGTATTTCAGTAGAATCGCGTTACAGAGCTAAAATAAAACACATACTGGGACAACTCCAAAACTAATCAGTGCAGCCCAAGCTCTTTTGCTGTTTCGATGTTAGGGGAGGACTGTAATGATTTCAGGGCATTTAGCTTTTGAATGGGGTCTAACAGATTTCTGGGGAAACACCATTGTCATGTATTTCAGTAGAATCGCGTTACAGAGCTAAAATAAAACACATACTGGGACAACTCCAAAACTAATCAGTGCAGCCCAAGCTCTTTTGCTGTTTCGACGTTAGGGAGGACTGTAATGATTTCAGGGCATTTAGCTTTTGAATGGGGTTTCCAGATTTCTGGGAAACACCATTGTCATGTATTTCAGTAGAATCGCGTTACAGAGCTAAAATAAAACACATACTGGGACAACTCCAAAACTAATCAGTGCAGCCCAAGCTCTTTTGCTGTTTCGATGTTGGGGAGGACTGTAATGATTTCAGGGCATTTAGCTTTTGAAAGGGACTAACAGATTTCTGGGGAAACACCATTGTCATGTATTTCAGTAGAATCGCGTTACAGAGCTAAAATAAAACACATACTGGGACAACTCCAAAACTAATCAGTGCAGCCCAAGCTCTTTTGCTGTTTCGACGTTAGGGGAGGACTGTAGTGATTTCAGGGCATTTAGCTTTTTGAATGGGGTTAACAGATTTCTGGGGAAACACCATTGTCATGTATTTCAGTAGAATCGCGTTACAGAGCTAAAATAAAACACATACTGGGACAACTCCAAAACTAATCAGTGCAGCCCAAGCTCTTTTGCTGTTTCGATGTTAGGGGAGGACTGTAATGATTTCAGGGCATTTAGCTTTTGAATGGGGTTTCCATATTTCTGGGGAAACACCATTGTCATGTATTTCAGTAGAATCGCGTTACAGAGCTAAAATAAAACACATACTGGGACAACTCCAAAACTAATCAGTGCAGCCCAAGCTCTTTTGCTGTTTTCGACGTTAGGGGAGGACTGTAATGATTTCAGGGCATTTAGCTTTTGAATGGGGTAACAGATTTCTGGGGAAACACCATTGTCATGTATTTCAGTAGAATCGCGTTACAGAGCTAAAATAAAACACATACTGGGACAACTCCAAAACTAATCAGTGCAGCCCAAGCTCTTTTGCTGTTTCGATGTTAGGGAGGACTGTAATGATTTCAGGGCATTTAGCTTTTGAATGGGGTAACAGATTTCTGGGGAAACACCATTGTCATGTATTTCAGTAGAATCGCGTTACAGAGCTAAAATAAAACACATACTGGGACAACTCCAAAACTAATCAGTGCAGCCCAAGCTCTTTTGCTGTTTCGACGTTAGGGGGAGACTGTAATGATTTCAGGGCATTTAGCTTTTGAATGGGGTTTCCAGATTTCTGGGAAACACCATTGTCATGTATTTCAGTAGAATCGCGTTACAGAGCTAAAATAAAACACATACTGGGACAACTCCAAAACTAATCAGTGCAGCCCAAGCTCTTTTGCTGTTTCGACGTTAGGGGAGGACTGTAGTGATTTCAGGGCATTTAGCTTTTGAATGGGACTAACAGATTTCTGGGGAAACACCATTGTCATGTATTTCAGTAGAATCGCGTTACAGAGCTAAAATAAAACACATACTGGGACAACTCCAAAACTAATCAGTGCAGCCCAAGCTCTTTTTTGCTGTTTCGATGTTAGGGGAGGACTGTAATGATTTCAGGGCATTTAGCTTTTTGAATGGGGTTTCCAGATTTCTGGGAAACACCATTGTCATGTATTTCAGTAGAATCGCGTTACAGAGCTAAAATAAAACACATACTGGGACAACTCCAAAACTAATCAGTGCAGCCCAAGCTCTTTTGCTGTTTCGATGTTAGGGGAGGACTGTAATGATTTCAGGGCATTTAGCTTTTGAATGGGGTTAACAGATTTCTGGGAAACACCATTGTCATGTATTTCAGTAGAATCGCGTTACAGAGCTAAAATAAAACACATACTGGGACAACTCCAAAACTAATCAGTGCAGCCCAAGCTCTTTTGCTGTTTCGACGTTAGGGGAGGACTGTAATGATTTCAGGGCATTTAGCTTTTGAATGGGGTTTCCAGATTTCTGGGGAAACACCATTGTCATGTATTTCAGTAGAATCGCGTTACAGAGCTAAAATAAAACACATACTGGGACAACTCCAAAACTAATCAGTGCAGCCCAAGCTCTTTTGCTGTTTCGACGTTAGGGGAGGACTGTAGTGATTTCAGGGCATTTAGCTTTTGAATGGGGTTAACAGATTTCTGGGAAACACCATTGTCATGTATTTCAGTAGAATCGCGTTACAGAGCTAAAATAAAACACATACTGGGACAACTCCAAAACTAATCAGTGCAGCCCAAGCTCTTTTGCTGTTTCGACGTTAGGGGAGGACTGTAATGATTTCAGGGCATTTAGCTTTTGAATGGGGTTTCCAGATTTCTGGGGAAACACCATTGTCATGTATTTCAGTAGAATCGCGTTACAGAGCTAAAATAAAACACATACTGGGACAACTCCAAAACTAATCAGTGCAGCCCAAGCTCTTTTGCTGTTTCGACGTTAGGGGAGGACTGTAATGATTTCAGGGCATTTAGCTTTTGAATGGGGTTTCCAGATTTCTGGGGAAACACCATTGTCATGTATTTCAGTAGAATCGCGTTACAGAGCTAAAATAAAACACATACTGGGACAACTCCAAAACTAATCAGTGCAGCCCAAGCTCTTTTGCTGTTTCGATGTTAGGGAGGACTGTAGTGATTTCAGGGCATTTAGCTTTTGAATGGGGTTAACAGATTTCTGGGGAAACACCATTGTCATGTATTTCAGTAGAATCGCGTTACAGAGCTAAAATAAAACACATACTGGGACAACTCCAAAACTAATCAGTGCAGCCCAAGCTCTTTTGCTGTTTCGACGTTAGGGGAGGACTGTAATGATTTCAGGGCATTTAGCTTTTGAATGGGACTTACAGATTTCTGGGGAAACACCATTGTCATGTATTTCAGTAGAATCGCGTTACAGAGCTAAAATAAAACACATACTGGGAGAACTCCAAAACTAATCAGTGCAGCCAAGCTCTTTTTGCTGTTTCGATGTTAGGGAGGACTGTAATGATTTCAGGGCATTTAGCTTTTGAATGGGGTTTAAGATTTCTGGGAAACCACATACTGGGACAACTCCAAAACTAATCAGTGCAGCCCAAGCTCTTTTGCTGTTTCGACGTAGGGGAGGACTGTAATGATTTCAGGCATTTAGCTTTGAATGGGGTTCCCAGATTTCTGGGAAACACCATTGTCATGTATTTCAGTAGAACGCGTTACAGAGCTAAATGAAAACACATACTGGGAGAACCCAAAAACTAATCAGTGCAGCCCAAGCTCTTTTGGTTGTTTTGACGTTAGGGGAGGTGTGGCAAAGTGGGTGGTGAGGGTAGTTGTGTAGCAGTGATGCGGTGCAGGAGTACTGGAGTAGACAACGGTAGTCCAGTGAACAATAGGCTTTATTTGCCAGCACTGGTCTTAGCTCAATAATAAGCCCGGCAACACAACCATGTGTAAAGCTCGGCTGACAAAAACACAGGATACAGTCCTGAACAGGAACAAGAACACGGCCACCCGCCTCGGTGCGTGCAGTCGTGGATTGTGGTGAGGAATACACAGGATTTGTGATAGTACGTGAGGAGGTGATCCGCTTGTGCTCGCCCAGTGCGACAGCTCCGGATATGTTCTAGCTGTCTGGTGATTGAACAAGACAGACAGTTAGTTTTCAGCCACCCAGCACACAAACACACACACACAGCTCTTTTTAGAGCAGAACAGATTTTAGGTCCTTTCGGTCCTTGGTTTAACCCAAAACGGTTGAAAAGAACAGCGTTACCCTGCTCCCCTATATGTAATCCCAAGAAGATATCTAGGGAAACGGTTGCAGCTGCCTTATTACCTGCAGCTGCCCCTCGCTTACCTGTCAAATCAATACGGTCTTACAACAGAGTCTCTTCGCTCTTCCAGGTTGACCCTCCGGTCCCGAAACGAACTGTCAGGCCAGCCCTTCCAGATACTTCTCTCTCCCGCTTTAGCGCCTCACAGGTCGGGAGGAAGATTTATCACCAGAACTCATTGTATTTCTGTCACATATCCCACCGCCAGAGGGAGTCCGGCTGAACATGCTAAATCTACCTTTCCCATTGCCCTCCGGAAAATAATCCCAGATTTTGGTGGTCTTTCCCCGCACGGTAAACATGAAGGAAGGGCTGCAATGCCAGATACCACCGAAAGTTATCCGGCATTGCTGTCCTTCATTGTGCTTAACCACTTGAGTGGGGGCGTGGTCTGTGACAAGATCAATGAGTGTCCCAGCAGGTATCGAAGAGTGAGGCCCATTTAATGGCCAAACACTCTTTTTTCGACCACGGAGTAGTTACGCCCCGAGGTAACATTTTTTGCTCAATTAAAACATCGCGTTCTACTCCAGCTACTTTTTGGGACAAGACTGCACCCAACCCTACATCCGAGGCGCCGTGTGGAGGATGAATCTTGGTGAAATCTGGGGTAATAAGAGGGGGCCTGGCAAAGTTTACGCTTAATCGTATCAAACGCCCTGACACCAGCTGACCATTTAATTAAATTATGACTTTTTGGTGAGGTCGATTAACGGGTTAACCACTGTATGCGACTCGGGATGAAGCGGCGGTAATAACCGCTAAGCCCAGTAGTGACCTCACCTGAGTCTTGGTTTTGGGATCGCCGATCAACCAAAGCCTGGATTTTGGTGACCACAGGTCTCACCCCTTCCATTCCCCATTAAAATCCTAAATATTGAGTCTCTGTCTTGGCAAACGCATACTGTTAGCTGTCAGCCTGGCTGCCCTTAGAGACCAGAAGAACGGCTGCAACCCTAGCTAAATGCTCGCCAGGTGGAGTTGTAATCACCACGTCATCAATATACGCTGCTGCATATTCATGATGTGGGCGTAAAACCTGGTCCATCAGTCTCTGAAAGGCAGCGATCGCACATGTAGCCCAATGGCATGGTTTTAAAGTGGAACAGCCCTCCTGGTGTTGAAATGCGGTTTTCCTGAGCTGCGGTTAGAGGATTTGCCAGTATCCCTTCGGTCAGGTCCAGAGGAAATAAACCTCGCTTTTCCCAGTCTGTTAAAAAGTTTGTCGACCGAGGCATGGGATGCATCGAACTTTGTAGCATTCACCTTTCTGAAATCTCATGAAGCGGTTGGTGCCGTCCTTCTTGGCCACTATTACAATAGGACTGCCCTGCATCTGGAAGGTTCAATCACTCCAAGCTCGAGCATATCCCATGCCTCTTTGCGAGCGCTCCGCCGTCTCGACTTTCGGGATCCGAATACGGTCTCTCTACTTGCTGTGACACCTGGAGAGATAATGTCATATTCAACTAAGTTAGATCCTGCCGGGCACAGCAGAAAAACATCGCTGAACTCCTCAATAAACACGCAGCTCTCTTTGCTGATCCGAACTAATTCTTCCCCCTTTGAAATCGCTCTTGTGCTCAGAATTCTCTGGACGGGGGCCTAAATCATCCTCATATTACTGAGGCTTATAAATAGACCTCTCTTGCCTGCCAGGGCTTCCAACAAATTAATATGGTAAATTTCCGTTCATTCATTCCGGGCTGTCTAATTTCATAATTTACTTTCCTGTTGAATCACCTCATAAAACCCCATTTAGCACACAGTTTTGACTCTGATGAGGGAAGTAGCAGCCTTGTCCCCTGGTCGAAGAGTTCGAATCCGTGCATTTTTGTTATAATGCTGCTCTGCCGATTGCTGAGCGATCCTGAGGTTGTCTTTGGTAACGGCCGACCAGTCGGCGATCTCTGGTAGGGGCATGCTTCACCACATTTTTAGGCGGTACGTGCTCCTCACCCTCTCTCAGCAGGTGGGGGAATGCGCGAGGCTGCCGGCCGTACAGGAGCTCAAGGGGAGGAGCCGTTGAACTCTCTGTACTTCTCTGCTGCAAAAGGAGGTGAGGGAGAAGTGATGCCCAATGTTTCTGCTCTTGTGTTACAAATCGCTCAGCGCCGACTGGGTCTGGTTAAAGCGTTCACCAGACCGTCCGATTGTGGATGATAAGCGGGCGTCCTGATGGGGCGTATTTTAACTCTATTTTGTACACCTGCTGTAGCGTGTTGGACAAAATTAGTTCCGTGATCGGTCAAAATCTCTTGGGGATCCCTACTCTGGCCATAATCTGTGTGTACTAGCTACGGTGCTGTGCAAGCGGCACTAGTGGACCTCAATGGAACTGCCTCCGGGTATCGCGTTGCATAATCCACCACTACTAAAATAATAAGTATACCGGAGTCAGAAGGTAACAAGGCCGACTATGTCCATTGCAATGCGGCTCGAAAAGAGTGGAAATAATCGGCAGTGGGACCAAAGGTAGGCGCACTCGACCAGGCGCTGCGCTAACGGTCTGGGCATGTGGCGCACATGTTTCGACACATCAGTATGAAGACCACAATGAATCGAGCCAATATCAGTTTCCCTCGTCTTCTCGGCTCCGGTGCCCGCCAAAAGGGATATCATCGCCAGCCTCATGACCTCCAGCCGCGACAGGCGGGGAACCATCAGTAATATTTGAGCTGTCCTGTGCCTTGACTGGTTTACCTACGTGGTACCCGCCAGTACTGAGTGTGGATATGCCCCAGCGCCATCAACATCCTTACCTTCAATGGTCCGGACCTGTCCCCAGCGTGCACCAGTGGCCGGAGTGGGTATATTTGGCCCCACACTGGGTCCAGCTTGAGTACCACGGTCGGTACATTGAGAGGGGCTGGAATAACATCTGCTCTAGTCGGTCCAGTAACCTCGCTCTCTCGGTCTACCTCGTTCCCTCGCCGACTGGCGTTGTTACCATGCAGCACTCTCCCACCAGACCAACCTTGTCTCATGCGCTCCCCTCCCATTTTCGCAGTCCGTCTCTCCTTGACCGTTTTCTAGGGCGGAAAAGAGGGAAAAGCATTTCAGTGTGAAACACATCACCAATCCGTTCTTTTTCCTGCCCGTTTGTGGCTGAGACTACATTTTTCCATCAATTCTTTAATTTGGCAGTCTCGGCCCAAGAATAACAGGTGTGGCAACCTTTCATACCCAACTACCAGGGTGACGTTTATCGGTCCTACGATAATATACTTTAATGTGGGGTATGCCGCCGTGTCTCCATGGATGAGGAGATGGCCACCTGACCTCGTGGCGCCACGACACATGGAAGGCTGTCCTAATCAAGGTTCTCACACCCTGTGTCCACTGTCGTGGGTTTTTCATTCCCTAACACCATTAATCAGACCAACAAGGCCCTCCGACCATTTTCCCCGCTTACCAGTCTCAGGTGCCCAGTGCCTTGACCCACGTCACTCCATGGCAGCGGGGCATGACCTGGCCAGATGTCCCGGCTGGTGGCACCTAAAACCAGATAGGAGGGACAGAGGGGCATGGGTTGAAAATCTGTCCCGCTGCTGTGGTATGGCAGGCAGTGCCTCTACCCCAGCTGGGGGCCCAACCTTGATCTCAGGGGCAAGGGGCCAATGGGGTCAGTGCTCTGGGAGGGTCTGGGTCCCTGGAACGAGGGGTGGTGGCGATGATGTTGGAGAGGGAGAGAGAAGCGCGGCTGCTCCAAAAGGCAGGGACAGGATCGATCCGGCGGGCAGAGGTCAGGGAGTCACCTCAAAATCTTGGCCAATTTGACCGCCTCCTCCAGGTGTCGGGAGTTTGTGGCGTATCACGCCTGGGTTTTCGGCGCCGACCATAACAGAACTGTTCTACCACAATGCTTCCCCATCTGCTGACGGGTCTTCTTCCGGGGTCAGCCAATGCACCATGTGGTCGCACAACTCTCACTTAACCACCCTGGGAAGTGTCTCAGGGGCTCTCGGTACTCTAAACCCGCGCCCAGGTGGGTCTCGTGTAATGTTGAGCCAGATAGCCTGCTTGACCAGGTCATACTCGGTGGCGTGCTGGTCTGGCTCATAGCCTGATAGCTGCCTGGGCCTCCCCAATCAGGCAGGGTCCCAATTGGCTATTGCAGAACTCCCGGCCAAAGCCTTGTGATATAATGCAACTGA
>CM072663.1:51717859-51755802 GCA_036884735.1 Huso huso | reverse complement strand
AATGTGGTTATTTTAAACCATACACGACGTGTTTAGGTACAAGAATAATATTTTTCTGTTAAAAAAAAAAAAAAATGCTGCAGGATTAAGCATGCTCATTGACTTGTGTCTGTAGCTCGCTTTAATATGTGAGCATCAGTTTCTAATTATTTTCAAAATAAATATTGTATAAAAGCATATTTGAAAGCAAAAACTAATGTTTTAATATGAATAAAAGTATTTGATAGTTTCACCATACCTACATCCGGGCTGTAAAAAACGCGAGGCCATGTCTAATTGATCGCTCTGTGTACTGTATTCAAATGGGGTAGACAGCTCTTTGAAAACAAATAATCAATAGCGTTAAGTTATGGTTTAATGGCTGATCTAATTATGCCTCCTTCAGGTAACAGTTTTTTTTTTTTTTTAAACCTGTTATTTTAGACGTTGATAGATGTTACCAATAGGTTATTTGTATTAATGTGGTTATTTTAAAACCATACACGACGTGGTTAGGGTACAAGAATAATATTTTCTGTTAAAAAATTGTATCAATGCTGCAGGATTTAAGCATGCCGCTGACTTGTGTCTGTAGCCTGCTTTTTTAATATGTGAGCATCGGTTTCTAATTATTTTCAAAATAAATATTTTATAAAATGCGTGTTTGAAAGGGAAACTAATGTTTTAATATGAATAAAAGTATTTTTGATAGTTTCACCGCGCCTACATCCGCTGGCTGTAAAAAGACGCGAGGCCATGTCTAATTGATCGTTCTGTGTACTGTATTCAAATGCGTAGACAGCTCTTTGAAAACAAATAATCAATAGCGTTAAGTTATGGTTTAATGGCTGATCTAATTATGCCTCCTTCAGGTAACAGTTTTTTGTTTTTTTTTAAACCTGTTATTTTAGACGTTGATAGATGTTACCAATAGGTTCTTTGTATTAATGTGGTTATTTTAAAACCATACACGACGTGGTTAGGTACAAGAATAATATTTTCTGTTAAAAACGGTATCAATGCTGCAGGATTAAGCATGCCGCTGACTTGTGTCTGTAGCTCGTTTTTAATATGTGAGCATCGGTTTCTAATTATTTTCAAAATAAATATTTTATAAAATGCGTGTTTGAAAGTGAAAACTAATGTTTTAATATGAATAAAAGTATTTTGATAGTTTCACCGCGCCTACATCCGCTGGCTGTAAAAAAAAGACGTGAGGCCATGTCTAATTGATCGTTCTGTGTACTGTATTCAAATGCGGTAGACAGCTCTTGAAAAAAAAATAATCAATAGCGTTAAGTTATGGTTTAATGGCTGATCTAATTATGCCTCCTTCAGGTAACAGTTTTTGTTTTTGTTTTTTTAAAACCTGTTATTTTAGACGTTGATAGATGTTACCAATATTATTTGACTTATTGTGCTTATTTTAAAACCATACACGACGTGATTAGGTATAAGAATAATATTTTTCTGTTAAAAAAAACAAACAAAAAAAAACGTATAAATGCTGCAGGATTAAGCATGCCGCAGACTTGTGTCTGTAGCTCGCTTTTTAATATCACGAGCATCGGTTTCTAATTATTTTCAAAATAAATATTTTATAAAAAGCGTGTTTGAAAGTGAAAACTAATGTTTTAATATGAATAAAAGTATTTGATAGTTTCACCACGCCTACATCCGCGGGGTTGTAAAAAGACGCGTGTAACAAGGCCATGTCTAATTGATCGCTCTGTGTACTGTATTCAAATGGGTAGACATCTCTTTGAAAACAAATAATCAATAGCGTTAAGGATTTTTTATGCCTCCTTCAGTTAACAGTATTTTTTTTTAAAAAACGTTATTTTAGACGTTGATAGATGTTTCCACAATATTATTTGTCTTATTGCGATTATTTTAAAACCATACACGGCGTGGTTAGGTACAAGAATAATATTTATTCTGTTAAACTGTATCAATGCAGCAGGATTAAGCATGCCGCGACTCGTGTCTGTAGCATCGGTTTCTAATTATTTTCAAAATAAATATTGTATAAAAAAATATTTGAAAGCAAAACTAATGTTTTAATATGAATAAAAGTCTTATCGATAGTTTCAACTCTCCTACATCCGGGCTGTAAGAAAGACGCTGTAAAAATAGCCCTCCCTAAAAATGGCGTCCGTTGTACCCTTATTTTATAGACTATTACAAAGAAAAGACAGAAAGAAAGAAAGAAGAGAAAGCAAGTTGTATTGTAGTGCATTGTTTTTTTTTATGTTCGAGACCCTCCAGAACAATAACCAGGGTTATTACCATACAGAGAGTCCCTAAACATTTTTTTACTATGTTCGAAGTCCTCCAAATAATAACCTGGGGTTATTACCATACAGAGAGTCCCTAAACATTTTTTTACTATGTTCGAGTCCCTCCGTAACAATAACCTGGGGTTATTACCATACAGAGAGTCCCTAAACATTTTTTTACTATGTTCGAGTCCCTCCGTAATAATAACCTGGGGTTATTACCATACAGAGAGTCCCTAAACATTTTTTATTATGTTTGAGATTCTCCGTAACAATAACCAAGAGCTATTACCATACAGAGAGTCCATAAACATAGAAAAGAGTCTCATAATCAGTATATTATACACATATTACACTGAAAATTAACCCATAATAGCAAGTCTCAAATGCGCCGGGCCCTACATTTCGTTGGATTTGCGGCCGTGGTAGGTAGCTGTGTCAATTCCATAATAAACATGTATCCATCTAATGGTTGATTTTAATATTACAACATGTTCTAAAAAACGATTTAAAGTTGTTTTGAATCCAATAAAGGTTAGTACAGGCTGAATTGTAAAGGTTTAGGGTTTTTTTAGAGCCTCCCATAATGCACCTGTATTTGCATACCGGTTTCTATTAACATTACAGAGAACTCTAATTATTATTATTATTTATTTATTAGCAGACTCCCTTATGCAGGGCGACTTTACAATTGTAAGCAAAGACATCTAATTAATGTTATTTTTGAAGCTAAAAAAATTTGACCACTACATTCTTTTGGCTTAATACGTGATTAGGAGTAAGGGTCATCTTTTCCTGTTAAAACTGAATATATTTTGGGATTTCAGGACTAGTAAGAAATTATAGAGAAAAGAAGGAAGAAAGTCTGTTTTTAACCAAGCAGCAGAGTTATGGGAATATGGTGAACAGACCCTGTCTGTTGGCCAAGAAGAAAGAAGCAGTCCTATAGAAGAAAACGTACAAAACCTGTTTTTATTTAGTAAGAAATTTTTCTTAAATAAGAGTCTTAACTACTATCCTTCAGAAGAATACAACTTACATAAAGGCTTTTAATCAATATGTAATATTTTAAACTATTACACTGAAAAAGAACCTTATCTAACTGTGAAAAGTCTATTGAGCCTGTTCTTTTTTTTCAGGAGGTAGACTTGGGGGTGGGCTGTTCACTGTGTAATTTTTTTTATTATTATTTATTTCTTAGCAGACGCCCTTATCCAGGATCGACTTCCAATTGTTACACGATATCACATTATTTTTTACATACAATTACCCATTTATACAGTTGGGTTTTTACTGGAGCAATCTGAGTAAAGTACCTTGCTCAAGGGTAATGCATGGACTGTTCCCCACAAGGCTGTTGGCTGATATTCGAATACGGGTCTTTTCTATCTACTGTATACAGGTTCTCTAATTATTTTCAAATTAAAGTTCTAAAAACAAAAATAAATGAAAATCTTTCAAAGTTGGCTGTTTGGTCGTGTGTAAATTCAATTTTTTTAATAATTACAATTATTTTAGTTAAGATGAAAACATTTACAAAGCGATGAAATTAATAAATACACAATTAAATAAATACATGTCTGCTGTTCAAGTATAGTCTATAATTGTAGACAGTGTTCAAGTTTGTTACAAATATTTTAGTTCAGATGTGCAGCGCCAAACTGGGACGCTATCTTTTACGAATTGATTGAATGGAGGTCAGAAATTGTTTACAATCACAAATGGTCGGACATTATGTAAAAAAAATGTTTTTAGTACTGTGTTTCTGATTTTACTAAGGATAGGCATCTGCAAATGTGATATGGTTGTCTTTTATGATACACTTAATATGATCTAACTTAACATGATATGGCCTGTATGTTATGATGTTTAAGATTTTACTGTATTTAACTAAGTATTTGCATTATTTTAACATATTCATTTTAGATCTTGAAACAAAATGACATACTTAAAATACCTGAAAATCTTATCAAACACCTTTTGTGGTATTTTTTTCATACATCTGGATTAAAAAAAAATAATTTCTCTACATAAGTTATTTGGGCCTCATTTATTTTGGAATTGTTTTTTCTGTTAGATTAAGATTTTTGCTGTCAAATTATAATAGATATGTTATAAAAAAAAGAAAGATTAATCCAAGCATACATTAACTGGTAGAATGACTGGGAATTTACAAACAGTATGAATGAGAACAACAAAGCATATTGCATAAAGAGGATACAAAATACCCTTTACAAAGGGGATCATTTCAACCTTTCACCAGGGTGTGTATAAAGAAAATCAGCATATATCTAAACTAGCTGTTTTAAAACAGAAAGATTCCTGTTAAACATAACACCACAGTCAGCATATCTCTAAACTAGCTGTTTTACATTCTTAAAGAATACAACCACCAAAGAATAATATATTTAGAAGCCATGCGAAAAACATACAAAGAAGCAGTACCCATATATCGTGCACTTTATTTTAGGGTTAACAGATTCTTTGTATCGGCTCTTCTGTTTATGTTTGACAAGTCTGTGGCCGGGACAGGCAGCCTCAAAACAAGTCCAGAACAGTTTGAATAGGGGTGCCGACACAGCTTTGAACTATTGAGGACGTCTCCTGTCTTTGTAAAGCAGCGTCATAAAACACCTTTTGTTTAATTTACATGTTAAGACCTCGAACAAACCCCTGGCTGTTTTTGACCCATGACAACGATGTTACTTTTTTTTTTTTTGAACCCTCCACGCACACCCTAGGTATCTCCACTTGTTCGCTCAGTAACGGGGTGTACACTTTCAATCGGAGGACTCTTTGAAACGCCATAGGTAATTTAATGTTTTTGTGTTTTCTTTATTTTGTGTTTGTTTTCAGTTGATGTTCATTTGTTTTAAAAGGCGATCTTTCAGTATAGTTTAGTGAATGTTACTTGTATTCATTCTTTCTTTCTTTATTTTAATTAAGTCAATCTATCCTATACATATGGAGGCAAGCTTCCATATGTATCCCTCTTATGACGGCTGCATCGCTCGGAGAAGCCCACCCCTCGCTAAAACATAAAACATAAAATTATCTCCCTGGAAAAAGCAGCAAGGCTCTGTTCAGCAAATAAAACGAAAAAAAAATATATTATTATTTATTTGCTGAACAGAGCCTTGCTGCTTTTTTCCAGGGAGATAATTTTATGTTTTATTTAATTACAGAAAAACCAATGGGATAACTTTTCCAGGAGCTTGTGCTTAGAAATGGATTTAACGTGATCTATTGTTTACATCAACCAGGCCATACTGTCCTTTACCCTCCTCACCACCAAGTGTTTGTATGCTAACATTCTCATTGTGTTGTTGCGTCTCTGGTACAGAGACAAAATAAACAAGTCTAAACAAGTTTAAACTACTTTGAAAGCCCCCCATTTTAATTATATACATAAATGGAATTACAATTGGGTAGTTTTATATTTATGAGGCTGTTTCTAATGATGAAGTTTGGGGGTAGTGATTGCTGTGTGCATATGTGTGTGTGTGTGTTTGGCCTGTTAATATAAAGTTTATGAAGGAGGGATAGTGATAGTGTTAACAGGGTGCTTTTGTAACCTACCTACACTGTAAATAAATGTACAATAAAAATGGCTAAAACAGATAAAGCACAGATTACAACAGAAGTAAAAATAATGACTGAAATGTAATTTCTTGTAACTTATGCGGCATGCTTAATCCTGCTGCATTGATACAGTTTAACAGAATAAATATTATTCTTGTACCTAACCACGCCGTGTATGGTTTTAAAATAATCGCAATAAGACAAATAATATTGTGGAAACATCTATCAACGTCTAAAATAACGGTTTTTTAAAAAAATACTGTTAACTGAAGGAGACATAAAAAATCCCTTTAACGCTATTGATTATTTGTTTTCAAAGAGATGTCTACCCCATTTGAATACAGTACACAGAACGATCAATTAGACATGGCCTTGTTACACGTCTTTTTACAGCCATGGATGTAGGCGCGGTGAAACTATCAAATACTTTTATTCATATTAAAACATTAGTTTTCACTTTCAAACACGCTTTTATAAAATATTTATTTTGAAAATAATTAGAAACCGATGCTCGTGATATTAAAAACGAGCTACAGACACAAGTCTGCGGCATGCTTAATCCTGCAGCATTTATACAGTTTTTTTTTTTTTATTTTTTTTTTTAACAGAAAATATTATTCTTATACCTAATCACGTCGTGTATGGTTTTAAAATAAGCACAATAAGTCAAATAATATTGTGGTAACATCTATCAACGTCTAAAATAACAGGTTTTTTTTAAACAAAACAAAAAACTGTTACCTGAAGGCGGCATAATTAGATCAGCCATTAAACCATAACTTAACGCTATTGATTATTTTTGTTTTTCAAAGAGCTGTCTACCCCATTTGAATACAGTACACAGAACGATCAATTAGACATGGCCTCGCGTTTTTTACAGCCGCGGATGTAGCGTGGTGAAAACTATCAAATACTTTTATTCATATTAAAACATTAGTTTTTGCTTTCAAATATGCTTTTATACAATATTTATTTTGAAAAATAATTAGAAACCGATGCTCACATATTAAAAACGAGCTACAGACACAAGTCAGCGGCATGCTTAATCCTGCAGCATTTTTTTTTTTTTTTTTTTTTTTTAACAGAAAAATATTATTCTTGTACCTAAACACGTCGTATGGTTTTAAAATAACCACATTAATACAAAGAATGTATTGGTAACATCTATCAATGTCTAAAATACATTTTAAATCGTTTTTAGAGTTCTCTGTAAAGTTAAGAAACCAGTATGCAAATACAGGGCATTATGGGTAGGCTCCTAAAATACCCTAAAACCTTTACAATTCAGCCTGTGCTAACCTTTATTGATTCAAAACAACTTTAAATCGTTTTTAGAACATGTTGTAATATTAAAATCAACCATTAGATGGATACATGTTTATTATGGAATTGACACAGCTACCTACCACGCCTGAAATCCAAATCCAAAATGTAGGGGCGGCGATTTGAGACTTGCTATTATGGGTTAATTTTCAGTGTAGTATGTGTATAATATACTGATTATGAGACTCTTTTCAATGTTTATGGACTCCTGTATGATAATAACCTATGGTTATTGTTACGGAGGGTCTCAAACATAGTAAAAAAAATTTTAGGACTCTCTGTATGTTAATAATCTCTGGTTATTGTTACGGAGGGTCTCAAACATAGTAAAAAATGTTTAGGGACTCTCTGTATGGTAGTAACTCCTGGTTATTGTTACAGAGGGTCTCAAACATAGTCAAAAAATGTTTAGGGACTCTCTGTATGGTAATAACCCCTGGTTATTGTTACGGAGGTCTCAAACATAGTCAAAAAAAACAATCCACTACAATACAACTTGCTTTCTTTTTTTCTTTCTGTCTTTTCTTTGTAATAGTCTAAAAAATAAGGGTACAACAGACGCCATTTTAGGGAGGGTTATTTTGACGGATGTCCGTAAAAAGGGACGGGTCATAAATCACTTAAAAAAGTGGGAAAAAGGGGTGAGGCTTTAGAGCCATAAATCACCAAAGCGTGGGAAAAAGGGGGCGAGGCTTTAGAGCCATAAATCACTCAAAGCGTGGCCCAAGGGAGGGGCTAAGGATCATAAATCAAGCAAAGTGGGAAAATGGGGGGCTTAAGGTCATAAATCAATCAAAGCGTGGGGAAAGGGAGGAGCTTATGGGTCATAAATCACTCAGAGGCGTGGAAAGGGCGGGCTTAAGGTCATAAATCAACCAATAGGGGCGGGGCTTAGGGTCACAAATCAATCAAAAGGTGTGAAAGGGGGGCTTAGGGTCATAAATCAATCAAAAGGGGCGGGGCTTAGAAAAGTGACAGACGCTGTCGTACCATTACTACTAACGCTTTTACTGAAATACATGACAATGGTGTTTCCCCAGAAATATGGAAACCCCATTCAAAAGCTAAATGCCCTGACATCACAGTCCTCCCCTAACGTCGAAACAGCAAAGAGCTGGGCTGCACTCATGAGTTTTGCAGTTGTCCCAGTATGTGTTTTATTTTAGCTCTGTAACGATTCTACTGAAATACATGACAATGGTGTTTCCCAGAAATCTGGAAACCCCATTCAAAAGCTAAATGCCCTGAAATCATTACAGTCCTCCCCTAACGTCGAAACAGCAAAAGAGCTTGGGCTGCACTGATTAGTTTTGGAGTTGTCCCAGTATGTGTTTTATTTTAGCTCTGTAACGCGATTCAACTGAAATACATGACAATGGTGTTTCCCAGAAATCTGTTAGTCCCTTTCAAAAGCTAAATGCCCTGAAATCAATACAGTCCTCCCTAACGTCGAAACAGCAAAAGAGCTTGGGCTGCACTGATTAGTTTTGGAGTTGTCCCAGTATGTGTTTTATTTTAGCTCTGTAACGCGAATCTACTGAAATACATGACAATGGTGTTTCCCCAGAAATCTGGAAACCACATTCAAAAGCTAAATGCCCTGAAATCATTACAGTCCTCCCCTAATGTCGAAACAGCAAAAGAGCTTGGGCTGCACTGATTAGTTTTGGAGTTGTCCCAGTATGTGTTTTATTTTAGCTCTGTAACGCGATTCTACTGAAATACATGACAATGGTGTTTCCCAGAAATCTGTTAACCCCATTCAAAAGCTAAATGCCCTGAAATCACTACAGTCCTCCCCTAACATCGAAACAGCAAAAGAGCTTGGGCTGCACTGATTAGTTTTGGAGTTGTCCCAGTATGTGTTTTATTTTAGCTCTGTAACGCGATTCTACTGAAATACATGACAATGGTGTTTTCCCAGAAATCTGTTAGTCCCTTTCAAAAGCTAAATGCCCCGAAATCATTACAGTCCTCCCCTAACGTCGAAACAGCAAAAGAGCTGGGCTGCACTGATTAGTTTTGCAGTTGTCCCAGTATGTGTTTTATTTTAGCTCTGTAACGCATTTCTACTGAAATACATGACAATGGTGTTTCCCAGAAATCTGTTAGTCCCATTCAAAAAGCTAAATGCCCTGAACTCACTACAGTCCTCCCCTAATGTCGAAACAGCAAAAGAGCTTGGGCTGCACTGATTAGTTTTGGAGTTGTCCCAGTATGTGTTTTATTTTAGCTCTGTAACGCGATTCTACTGAAATACATGACAATGGTGTTTCCCCAGAAATCTGTTAGTCCCTTTCAAAAGCTAAATGCCCTGAAATCACTACAGTCCTCCCCTAACATCGAAACAGCAAAAGAGCTTGGGCTGCACTGATTAGTTTTGGGAGTTGTCCCAGTATGTGTTTTATTTTAGCTCTGTAACGAAATTCTACTGAAATACATAACAATGGTGTTTCCCAGAAATCGGGAAACCCATTCAAAAATTCAAAAGCTAAATGCCCTGAAATCATTACAGTCCTCCCTAACGTCGAAACAGCAAAAGAGCTTGGGCTGCACTGATTAGTTTTGGAGTTGTCCCAGTATGTGTTTTATTTTAGCTCTGTAACGCGATTCTACTGAAATACATGACAATGGTGTTTCCCCAGAAATCTGGAAACCCCATTCAAAAGCTAAATGCCCTGAAATCATTACAGTCCTCCCCTAACGTCGAAACAGCAAAAGAGCTTGGGCTGCACTGATTAGTTTTGGAGTTGTCCCAGTATGTGTTTTATTTTAGCTCTGTAACGCTGAATCTACTGAAATACATGACAATGGTGTTTCCCCAGAAATCTGTTAACCCCATTCAAAAGCTAAATGCCCTGAAATCATTACAGTCCTCCCCTAACGTCGAAACAGCAAAAGAGCTTGGGCTGCACTGATTAGTTTTGGAGTTGTCCCAGTATGTGTTTTATTTTAGCTCTGTAACGCTTTCTACTGAAATACATGACAATGGTGTTTCCCCAGAAATCTGTTAACCCCTTTCAAAAGCTAAATGCCCTGAAATCATTACAGTCCTCCCCTAACGTCGAAACAGCAAAAAGAGCTTGGGCTGCACTGATTAGTTTTGGAGTTGTCCCAGTATGTGTTTTATTTTAGCTCTGTAACGCTGATTCTACTGAAATACATGACAATGGTGTTTCCCAGAAATCTGTTAGTCCTTTCAAAAGCTAAATGCCCTGAAATCACTACAGTCCCCCCTAACATCGAAACAGCAAAAGAGCTTGGGCTGCACTGATTAGTTTTGAGTTGTCCCAGTATGTGTTTTATTTTAGCTCTGTAACGCGTTTCTACTGAAATACATGACAATGGTGTTTCCCCAGAAATCTGGAAACCCCTTTCAAAAAAAAAAAAAAAAGCTAAATGCCCTGAAATCACTACAGTCCTCCCCTAACATCGAAACAGCAAAAGAGCTTGGGCTGCACTGATTAGTTTTGGAGTTGTCCCAGTATGTGTTTTATTTTAGCTCTGTAACGCAATTCTACTGAAATACATGACAATGGTGTTTCCCAGAAATCTGGAAACCCCATTCAAAAGCTAAATGCCCTGAAATCATTACAGTCCTCCCCAACGTCGAAACAGCAAAAGAGCTTGGGCTGCACTGATTAGTTTTGGGAGTTGTCCCAGTATGTGTTTTATTTTAGCTCTGTAACGCGATTCTACTGAAATACATGACAATGGTGTTTCCCAGAAATCTGTTAGTCCCTTTCAAAAGCTAAATGTCCTGAAATCACTACAGTCCTCCCCTAACGTCGAAACAGCAAAAGAGCTTGGGCTGCACTGATTAGTTTTGGAGTTGTCCCAGTATGTGTTTTATTTCAACTCTGTAACGCTCTTCTACTGAAATACATGACAATGGTGTTTCCCCAGAAATCTGTTAACCCCATTCAAAAAAGCTAAATGCCCTGAAATCAATACAGTCCTCCCCTAACATCGAAACAGCAAAAGAGCTTGGGCTGCACTGATTAGTTTTGGAGTTGTCCCAGTATGTGTTTTATTTTAGCTCTGTAATGTGATTCTACTGAAATACATGACAATGGTGTTTCCCCAGAAATCTGTTAACCCCATTCAAAAGCTAAATGCCCTGAAATCATTACAGTCCTCCCTAACGTCGAAACAGCAAAAGAGCTTGGGCTGCACTGATTAGTTTTGGAGTTGTCCCAGTATGTGTTTTATTTTAGCTCTGTAACGCGATTCTACTGAAATACATGACAATGGTGTTTCCCCAGAAATCTGGAAACCCCATTCAAAAGCTAAATGCCCTGAAATCATTACAGTCCTCCCCTAACGTCGAAACAGCAAAAGAGCTTGGGCTGCACTGATTAGTTTTGGGAGTTGTCCCAGTATGTGTTTTATTTTAGCTCTGTAACGCGATTCTACTGAAATACATGACAATGGTGTTTCCCCAGAAATCTGTAAACCCCATTCAAAAGCTAAATGCCCTGAAATCATTACAGTCCTCCCCTAACATCGAAACAGCAAAAGAGCTTGGGCTGCACTGATTAGTTTTGGAGTTGTCCCAGTATGTGTTTTATTTAGCTCTGTAACGCGATTCTACTGAAATACATGACAATGGTGTTTCCCCAGAAATCTGTTAACCCCATTCAAAAGCTAAATGCCCTGAAATCATTACAGTCCTCCCCCCTAACGTCGAAACAGCAAAAGAGCTTGGGCTGCACTGATTAGTTTTGGAGTTGTCCCAGTATGTGTTTTATTTTAGCTCTGTAACGCTTTCTACTGAAATACATGACAATGGTGTTTCCCCAGAAATCTGGAAACCCCATTCAAAAAGCTAAATGCCCTGAAATCACTACAGTCCTCCCTAACGTCGAAAACAGCAAAAGAGCTTGGGCTGCACTGATTAGTTTTGGAGTTGTCCCAGTATGTGTTTTATTTTAGCTCTGTAACGCGATTCTACTGAAATACATGACAATGGTGTTTCCCCAGAAATCTGGAAACCCCATTCAAAAGCTAAATGCCCTGAAATCATTACAGTCCTCCCCTAACGTCGAAACAGCAAAAGAGCTTGGGCTGCACTGATTAGTTTTGGAGTTGTCCCAGTATGTGTTTTATTTTAGCTCTGTAACGCGATTCTACTGAAATACATGACAATGGTGTTTCCCCAGAAATCTGTTAGTCCCTTTCAAAAGCTAAATGCCCTGAAATCATTACAGTCCTCCCCTAACATCGAAACAGCAAAAGAGCTTGGGCTGCACTGATTAGTTTTGGAGTTGTCCCAGTATGTGTTTTATTTTAGCTCTGTAACGCGATTCTACTGAAATACATAACAGTGGTGTTTCCCCAGAAATCTGTGAACCCCATTCAAAAGCTAAATGCCCTGAAATCATTACAGTCCTCCCCTAACTTCGAAACAGCAAAAGAGCTTGGGCTGCACTGATTAGTTTTGGAGTTGTCCCAGTATGTGTTTTATTTTAGATCTGTAACGCGATTCTACTGAAATACATGACAATGGTGTTTCCCCAGAAATCTGGAAACCCCATTCAAAAGCTAAATGCCCTGAAATCATTACAGTCCTCCCCTAACGTCGAAACAGCAAAAGAGCTTGGGCTGCACTGATTAGTTTTGGAGTTCTCCCAGAATGTGTTTTATTTTAGCTCTGTAACGCGATTCTACTGAAATACATGACAATGGTGTTTCCCCAGAAATATGGAAACCCCATTCAAAAGCTAAATGCCCTGAAATCATTACAGTTCTCCCCTAACATCGAAACAGCAAAAAGAGCTTGGGCTGCACTGATTAGTTTTGGAGTTGTCCCAGTATGTGTTTTATTTTAGCTCTGTAACGCGATTCTACTGAAATACATGACAATGGTGTTTCCCAGAAATCTGTTAGTCCCTTTCAAAAGCTAAATGCCCTGAAATCAATACAGTCCTCCCCTAACGTCGAAACAGCAAAAGAGCTTGGGCTGCACTGATTAGTTTTGGAGTTGTCCCAGTATGTGTTTTATTTTAGCTCTGTAACGCGATTCTACTGAAATACATGACAATGGTGTTTCCCCAGAAATCTGGAAACCCCATTCAAAAGCTAAATGCCCTGAAATCATTACAGTCCTCCCTAATGTCGAAACAGCAAAAGAGCTTGGGCTGCACTGATTAGTTTTGGAGTTGTCCCAGTATGTGTTTTTATTTTAGCTCTGTAACGCGATTCTACTGAAATACATGACAATGGTGTTTCCCCAGAAATCTGTTAACCCCATTCAAAAGCTAAATGCCCTGAAATCACTACAGTCCTCCCCTAACGTCGAAACAGCAAAAGAGCTTGGGCTGCACTGATTAGTTTTGGAGTTGTCCCAGTATGTGTTTTATTTTAGCTCTGTAACGCGATTCTACTGAAATACATGACAATGGTGTTTCCCCAGAAATCTGGAAACCCCATTCAAAAGCTAAATGCCCTGAAATCACTACAGTCCTCCCCTAACGTCGAAACAGCAAAAGAGCTTGGGCTGCACTGATTAGTTTTGGAGTTGTCCCAGTATGTGTTTTATTTTAGCTCTGTAACGATTCTACTGAAATACATGACAATGGTGTTTCCCCAGAAATCTGTTAACCCCATTCAAAAGCTAAATGCCCTGAAATCATTACAGTCCTCCCCTAACGTCGAAACAGCAAAAGAGCTTGGGCTGCACTGATTAGTTTTGGAGTTGTCCCAGTATGTGTTTTATTTTAGCTCTGTAACGCGATTCTACTGAAATACATGACAATGGTGTTTCCCAGAAATCTGTTAGTCCCTTTCAAAAGCTAAATGCCCTGAAATCAATACAGTCCTCCCCTAACGTCGAAACAGCAAAAGAGCTTGGGCTGCACTGATTAGTTTTGGAGTTGTCCCAGTATGTTTTATTTTAGCTCTGTAACGCGATTCTACTGAAATACATGACAATGGTGTTTCCCAGAAATCTGGAAACCCCATTCAAAAGCTAAATGCCCTGAAATCATTACAGTCCTCCCCTAACGTCGAAACAGCAAAAGAGCTTGGGCTGCACTGATTAGTTTTGGAGTTGTCCCAGTATGTGTTTTATTTTAGCTCTGTAACGCGATTCTACTGAAATACATGACAATGGTGTTTCCCAGAAATCTGTTAGTCCCTTTCAAAAGCTAAATGCCCCGAAATCATTACAGTCCTCCCCTAACGTCGAAACAGCAAAAGAGCTGGGCTGCACTCATTAGTTTTGGAGTTGTCCCAGTATGTGTTTTATTTTAGCTCTGTAACGCGATTCTACTGAAATACATGACAATGGTGTTTCCCAGAAATCTGTTAACCCCATTCAAAAGCTAAATGCCCTGAAATCATTACAGTCCTCCCTAACGTCGAAACAGCAAAAGAGCTTGGGCTGCACTGATTAGTTTTGGAGTTGTCCCAGTATGTGTTTTATTTTAGCTCTGTAACGCGATTCTACTGAAATACATGACAATGGTGTTTCCCCAGAAATCTGTTAACCCCATTCAAAAGCTAAATGCCCTGAAATCATTACAGTCCTCCCCTAACGTCGAAACAGCAAAAGAGCTTGGGCTGCACTGATTAGTTTTGGAGTTGTCCCAGTGTGTGTTTTATTTTAGCTCTGTAACGCGATTCTACTGAAATACATGACAATGGTGTTTCCCCAGAAATATGGAAACCCCATTCAAAAGCTAAATGCCCTGAAATCACTACAGTCCTCCCCTAACATCGAAACAGCAAAAGAGCTGGGCTGCACTCATTAGTTTTGCAGTTGTCCCAGTATGTGTTTTATTTTAGCTCTGTAACGCGATTCTACTGAAATACATGACAATGGTGTTTCCCCAGAAATCTGTAAACCCCATTCAAAAGCTAAATGCCCTGAAATCATTACAGTCCTCCCCTAACGTCGAAACAGCAAAAGAGCTTGGGCTGCACTGATTAGTTTTGGAGTTGTCCCAGTATGTGTTTTATTTTAGCTCTGTAACGCGATTCAACTGAAATACATGACAATGGTGTTTCCCAGAAATCTGTTAGTCCCTTTCAAAAGCTAAATGCCCTGAAATCACTACAGTCCTCCCCTAACATCGAAACAGCAAAAGAGCTTGGGCTGCACTGATTAGTTTTGGAGTTGTCCCAGTATGTGTTTTATTTTAGCTCTGTAACGATTCTACTGAAATACATGACAATGGTGTTTCCCAGAAATCTGTTAGTCCCTTTCAAAAGCTAAATGCCCTGAAATCAATACAGTCCTCCCCTAACATCGAAACAGCAAAAGAGCTTGGGCTGCACTGATTAGTTTTGGAGTTGTCCCAGTATGTGTTTTATTTTAGCTCTGTAACGCGATTCTACTGAAATACATGACAATGGTGTTTTCCCAGAAATCTGTTAGTCCCTTTCAAAAGCTAAATGCCCCGAAATCATTACAGTCCTCCCCTAACGTCGAAACAGCAAAAGAGCTGGGCTGCACTCATTAGTTTTGCAGTTGTCCCAGTATGTGTTTTATTTTAGCTCTGTAACGCGATTCTACTGAAATACATGACAATGGTGTTTCCCCAGAAATCTGTTAGTCCCTTTCAAAAGCTAAATGCCCTGAACTCACTACAGTCCTCCCCTAATGTCGAAACAGCAAAAGAGCTTGGGCTGCACTGATTAGTTTTGGAGTTGTCCCAGTATGTGTTTTATTTTAGCTCTGTAACGCGATTCTACTGAAATACATGACAATGGTGTTTCCCAGAAATCTGGAAACCCCATTCAAAAAGCTAAATGCCCTGAAATCATTACAGTCCTCCCCTAACGTCGAAACAGCAAAAGAGCTTGGGCTGCACTGATTAGTTTTGGAGTTGTCCCAGTATGTGTTTTATTTTAGCTCTGTAACGCGATTCTACTGAAATACATGACAATGGTGTTTCCCCAGAAATCTGGAAACCCCATTCAAAAGCTAAATGCCCTGACATCACTACAGTCCTCCCCTAACGTCGAAACAGCAAAAGAGCTGGGCTGCACTCATTAGTTTTGCAGTTGTCCCAGTATGTGTTTTATTTTAGCTCTGTAACGCGATTCTACTGAAATACATGACAATGGTGTTTCCCCAGAAATCTGGAAACCCCATTCAAAAGCTAAATGCCCTGAAATCATTACAGTCCTCCCTAACATCGAAACAGCAAAAGAGCTTGGGCTGCACTGATTAGTTTTGGAGTTGTCCCAGTATGTGTTTTATTTTAGCTCTGTAACGCGATTCTACTGAAATACATGACAATGGTGTTTCCCAGAAATCTGTTAGTCCCTTTCAAAAGCTAAATGCCCTGAAATCACTACAGTCCTCCCCTAACATCGAAACAGCAAAAGAGCTTGGGCTGCACTGATTAGTTTTGGAGTTGTCCCAGTATGTGTTTTATTTTAGCTCTGTAACGCGATTCTACTGAAATACATGACAATGGTGTTTCCCCAGAAATCTGTTAGTCCTTTCAAAAGCTAAATGCCCTGAAATCAATACAGTCCTCCCCTAACATCGAAACAGCAAAAGAGCTTGGGCTGCACTGATTAGTTTTGGAGTTGTCCCAGTATGTGTTTTATTTTAGCTCTGTAAAAGCGATTCTACTGAAATACATGACAGTGGTGTTTCCCAGAAATCTGTTAACCCCATTCAAAAGCTAAATGCCCTGAAATCATTACAGTCCTCCCCAACTTCGAAACAGCAAAAGAGCTTGGGCTGCACTGATTAGTTTTGGAGTTGTCCCAGTATGTGTTTTATTTTAGATCTGTAACGCGATTCTACTGAAATACATGACAATGGTGTTTCCCCAGAAATCTGGAAACCCCATTCAAAAGCTAAATGCCCTGAAATCATTACAGTCCTCCCCTAATGTCGAAACAGCAAAAGAGCTTGGGCTGCACTGATTAGTTTTGGAGTTCTCCCAGAATGTGTTTTATTTTAGCTCTGTAACGCGATTCTACTGAAATACATGACAATGGTGTTTCCCCAGAAATATGGAAACCCCATTCAAAAGCTAAATGCCCTGAAATTTCTACAGTTCTCCCCTAACATCGTAACAGCAAAAGAGCTTGGGCTGCACTGATTAGTTTTGGAGTTGTCCCAGTATGTGTTTTATTTTAGCTCTGTAACGCCTCTACTGAAATACATGACAATGGTGTTTCCCCAGAAATCTGGAAACCCCATTCAAAAGCTAAATGCCCTGAAATCAATACAGTCCTCCCCTAACGTCGAAACAGCAAAAGAGCTTGGGCTGCACTGATTAGTTTTGGAGTTGTCCCAGTATGTGTTTTATTTTAGCTCTGTAACGCGATTCAACTGAAATACATGACAATGGTGTTTCCCCAGAAATCTGTTAGTCCCTTTCAAAAGCTAAATGCCCTGAAATCACTACAGTCCTCCCCTAACATCGAAACAGCAAAATAGCTTGGGCTGCACTGATTAGTTTTGGAGTTGTCCCAGTATGTGTTTTATTTTAGCTCTGTAACGCGATTCTACTGAAATACATGACAATGGTGTTTCCCCAGAAATCTGTTAGTCCCTTTCAAAAGCTAAATGCCCTGAAATCAATACAGTCCTCCCCTAACGTCGAAACAGCAAAAAGAGCTGGGCTGCACTCATTAGTTTTGAAGTTGTCCCAGTATGTGTTTTATTTTAGCTCTGTAACGCGAATCTACTGAAATACATGACAATGGTGTTTCCCAGAAATCTGGAAACCCCATTCAAAAGCTAAATGCCCTGAAATCATTACAGTCCTCCCCAACGTCGAAACAGCAAAAGAGCTTGGGCTGCACTGATTAGTTTTGGAGTTGTCCCAGTATGTGTTTTATTTTAGCTCTGTAACAAGATTCTACTGAAATACATAACAGTGGTGTTTCCCCAGAAATCTGTAAACCCCATTCAAAAGCTAAATGCCCTGAAATCATTACAGTCCTCCCCTAACGTCGAAACAGCAAAAGAGCTTGGGCTGCACTGATTAGTTTTGGAGTTGTCCCAGTATGTGTTTTATTTTAGCTCTGTAACGCATTCTACTGAAATACATGACAATGGTGTTTCCCCAGAAATCTGTTAGTCCCTTTCAAAAGCTAAATGCCCTGAACTCACTACAGTCCTCCCCTAACTTCGAAACAGCAAAAGAGCTTGGGCTGCACTGATTAGTTTTGGAGTTGTCCCAGTATGTGTTTTATTTTAGCTCTGTAACAAGATTCTACTGAAATACATAACAGTGGTGTTTCCCCAGAAATCTGTAAACCCCATTCAAAAGCTAAATGCCCTGAAATCATTACAGTCCTCCCCTAACGTCGAAACAGCAAAAGAGCTTGGGCTGCACTGATTAGTTTTGGAGTTGTCCCAGTATGTGTTTTATTTTAGCTCTGTAACAAGATTCTACTGAAATACATGACAATGGTGTTTCCCAGAAATCTGTAAACCCCATTCAAAAGCTAAATGCCCTGAAATCATTACAGTCCTCCCCTAACATCGAAACAGCAAAGAGCGTGGGCTGCACTGATTAGTTTTGGAGTTGTCCCAGTATGTGTTTTATTTTAGCTCTGTAACGCGATTCTACTGAAATACATGACAATGGTGTTTCCCCAGAAATATGGAAACCCCATTCAAAAGCTAAATGCCCTGAAATCATCTACAGTCCTCCCCTAACATCGAAACAGCAAAAAAAGCTTGGCTGCACTGATTAGTTTTGCAGTTGTCCCAGTATGTGTTTTATTTTAGCTCTGTAACGCGATTCTACTGAAATACATGACAATGGTGTTTCCCAGAAATCTGGAAACCCCATTCAAAAGCTAAATGCCCTGAAATCATTACAGTCCTCCCCTAACGTCGAAACAGCAAAAGAGCTTGGGCTGCACTGATTAGTTTTGGAGTTGTCCCAGTATGTGTTTTATTTTAGCTCTGTAACGCGATTCAACTGAAATACATGACAATGGTGTTTCCCCAGAAATCTGTTAGTCCCTTTCAAAAAGCTAAATGCCCTGAAATCACTACAGTCCTCCCCTAACATCGAAACAGCAAAATAGCTTGGGCTGCACTGATTAGTTTTGGAGTTGTCCCAGTATGTGTTTTATTTTAGCTCTGTAACGCGATTCTACTGAAATACATGACAATGGTGTTTCCCAGAAATCTGTTAGTCCCTTTCAAAAGCTAAATGCCCTGAAATCAATACAGTCCTCCCTAACATCGAAACAGCAAAAGAGCTTGGGCTGCACTGATTAGTTTTGGAGTTGTCCCAGTATGTGTTTTATTTTAGCTCTGTAACGCGATTCTACTGAAATACATGACAATGGTGTTTTCCCCAGAAATCTGTTAGTCCCTTTCAAAAGCTAAATGCCCTGAAATCATTACAGTCCTCCCCTAACGTCGAAACAGCAAAAGAGCTTGGGCTGCACTCATTAGTTTTGGAGTTGTCCCAGTATGTGTTTTATTTTAGCTCTGTAACGCGATTCTACTGAAATACATGACAATGGTGTTTCCCCAGAAATCTGTTAGTCCCTTTCAAAAGCTAAATGCCCTGAAATCACTACAGTCCTCCCCTAACATCGAAACAGCAAAAGAGCTTGGGCTGCACTGATTAGTTTTGGAGTTGTCCCAGTATGTGTTTTATTTTAGCTCTGTAACGCGATTCTACTGAAATACATGACAATGGTGTTTCCCCAGAAATCTGGAAACCCCATTCAAAAAAGCTAAATGCCCTGAAATTCTTACAGTTCTCCCCTAACATCGAAACAGCAAAAAGAGCTTGGGCTGCACTGATTAGTTTTGGAGTTGTCCCAGTATGTGTTTTATTTTAGCTCTGTAACGCGTTTCTACTGAAATACATGACAATGGTGTTTCCCAGAAATCTGTTAGTCCCTTTCAAAAGCTAAATGCCCTGAAATCAATACAGTCCTCCCCTAACGTCGAAACAGCAAAAGAGCTTGGGCTGCACTGATTAGTTTTGGAGTTGTCCCAGTATGTGTTTTATTTTAGCTCTGTAACGCGATTCTACTGAAATACATGACAATGGTGTTTCCCAGAAATCTGGAAACCCCATTCAAAAGCTAAATGCCCTGAAATCATTACAGTCCTCCCCTAACGTTGAAACAGCAAAAGAGCTTGGGCTGCACTGATTAGTTTTGGAGTTGTCCCAGTATGTGTTTTATTTTAGCTCTGTAACGCGATTCTACTGAAATACATGACAATGGTGTTTCCCCAGAAATCTGTTAGTCCCTTTCAAAAGCTAAATGCCCTGAAATCACTACAGTCCTCCCCTAACATCGAAACAGCAAAAGAGCTTGGGCTGCACTGATTAGTTTTGGAGTTGTCCCAGTATGTGTTTTATTTTAGCTCTGTAACGCGATTCTACTGAAATACATGACAATGGTGTTTCCCCAGAAATCTGGAAACCCCATTCAAAAGCTAAATGCCCTGAAATCAATACAGTCCTCCCCTAACATCGAAACAGCGAAAGAGCTTGGGCTGCACTGATTAGTTTTGGAGTTGTCCCAGTATGTGTTTTATTTTAGCTCTGTAACGCCCAAATCTGATTCTTCTACTGAAATACATGACAATGGTGTTTTCCCAGAAATCTGTTAGTCCCTTTCAAAAGCTAAATGCCCTGAAATCATTACAGTCCTCCCCTAACGTCGAAACAGCAAAAGAGCTGGGCTGCACTGATTAGTTTTGCAGTTGTCCCAGTATGTGTTTTATTTTAGCTCTGTAACGCGATTCTACTGAAATACATGACAATGGTGTTTCCCCAGAAATCTGTTAGTCCCTTTCAAAAGCTAAATGCCCTGAACTCACTACAGTCCTCCCTAATGTCGAAACAGCAAAAGAGCTTGGGCTGCACTGATTAGTTTTGGAGTTGTCCCAGTATGTGTTTTATTTTAGCTCTGTAACGCGATTCTACTGAAATACATGACAATGGTGTTTCCCCAGAAATCTGGAAACCCCATTCAAAAGCTAAATGCCCTGAAATTTCTACAGTTCTCCCCTAACATCGTAACAGCAAAAGAGCTTGGGCTGCACTGATTAGTTTTGGAGTTGTCCCAGTATGTGTTTTATTTTAGCTCTGTAACGCGTTTCTACTGAAATACATGACAATGGTGTTTCCCCAGAAATCTGTTAGTCCCTTTCAAAAGCTAAATGCCCTGAAATCAATACAGTCCTCCCCTAACGTCGAAACAGCAAAAGAGCTTGGGCTGCACTGATTAGTTTTGGAGTTGTCCCAGTATGTGTTTTATTTTAGCTCTGTAACGCGATTCTACTGAAATACATGACAATGGTGTTTCCCCAGAAATCTGGAAACCCCATTCAAAAGCTAAATGCCCTGAAATCATTACAGTCCTCCCCTAACGTCGAAACAGCAAAAGAGCTTGGGCTGCACTGATTAGTTTTGGAGTTGTCCCAGTATGTGTTTTATTTTAGCTCTGTAACGCGATTCTACTGAAATACATGACAATGGTGTTTCCCCAGAAATCTGTTAGTCCCTTTCAAAAGCTAAATGCCCTGAAATCACTACAGTCCTCCCTAACATCGAAACAGCAAAAGAGCTTGGGCTGCACTGATTAGTTTTGGAGTTGTCCCAGTATGTGTTTTATTTTAGCTCTGTAACGCGATTCTACTGAAATACATGACAATGGTGTTTCCCCAGAAATCTGTTAGTCCCTTTCAAAAGCTAAATGCCCTGAAATCAATACAGTCCTCCCCTAACATCGAAACAGCAAAAGAGCTTGGGCTGCACTGATTAGTTTGGAGTTGTCCCAGTATGTGTTTTATTTTAGCTCTGTAACGCGTTTTACTGAAATACATGACAATGGTGTTTCCCCAGAAATCTGTTAGTCCCATTCAAAAGCTAAATGCCCTGAAATCAATACAGTCCTCCCCTAACGTCGAAACAGCAAAAGAGCTTGGGCTGCACTGATTAGTTTTGGAGTTGTCCCAGTATGTGTTTTATTTTAGCTCTGTAACGCGATTCTACTGAAATACATGACAATGGTGTTTCCCCAGAAATCTGGAAACCCCATTCAAAAGCTAAATGCCCTGAAATCATTACAGTCCTCCCCTAACGTTGAAAGAGCAAAAGAGCTTGGGCTGCACTGATTAGTTTTGGAGTTGTCCCAGTATGTGTTTTATTTTAGCTCTGTAACGCGATTCTACTGAAATACATGACAATGGTGTTTTCCCAGAAATCTGTTAGTCCCTTTCAAAAGCTAAATGCCCCGAAATCATTACAGTCCTCCCCTAACGTCGAAACAGCAAAAGAGCTTGGGCTGCACTCATTAGTTTTGCAGTTGTCCCAGTATGTGTTTTATTTTAGCTCTGTAACGCGATTCTACTGAAATACATGACAATGGTGTTTCCCCAGAAATCTGTTAGTCCCTTTCAAAAGCTAAATGCCCTGAACTCACTACAGTCCTCCCCTAACGTCGAAACAGCAAAAGAGCTTGGGCTGCACTGATTAGTTTTGGAGTTGTCCCAGTATGTGTTTTATTTTAGCTCTGTAACGCGATTCTACTGAAATACATGACAATGGTGTTTCCCCAGAAATCTGGAAACCCCATTCAAAAGCTAAATGCCCTGAAATTTCTACAGTTCTCCCCTAACATCGTAACAGCAAAAGAGCTTGGGCTGCACTGATTAGTTTTGGAGTTGTCCCAGTATGTGTTTTATTTTAGCTCTGTAACGCGATTTCTACTGAAATACATGACAATGGTGTTTCCCCAGAAATCTGTTAGTCCCTTTCAAAAGCTAAATGCCCTGAAATCAATACAGTCCTCCCCTAACGTCGAAACAGCAAAAGAGCTTGGGCTGCACTGATTAGTTTTGGAGTTGTCCCAGTATGTGTTTTATTTTAGCTCTGTAACGATTCTACTGAAATACATGACAATGGTGTTTCCCAGAAATCTGTTAGTACCTTTCAAAAGCTAAATGTCCTGAAATCACTACTGTCCTCCCTAACGTGGAAACAGCAAAAAAGAGCTGGGCTGCACTGATTAGTTTTGGAGTTGTCCCAGTGTGTGTTTTATTTCAACTGTAACGCGTTTCTACCCCAAATACATGACAAATGGTGTTTCCCCAGAAATCTGTTAGTCCCTTTCAAAAGCTAAATGCCCTGAAATCAATACAGTCCTCCCCTAACATCGAAACAGCAAAAGAGCTGGGCTGCACTGATTAGTTTTGGAGTTGTCCAAGTATGAGTTTTATTTTAACTCTGTAATGCGATTCTACTGAAATACATGACAATGGTGTTTCCCCAGAAATCTGTAAACCCCATTCAAAAGCTTAAATGCCCTGAAATCATTACAGTCCTCCCCTAACGTCGAAACAGCAAAAGAGCTTGGGCTGCACTGATTAGTTTTGGAGTTGTCCCAGTATGTGTTTTATTTTAGCTCTGTAACGCGATTCTACTGAAATACATGACAATGGTGTTTCCCCAGAAATCTGTTAGTTCCTTTCAAAAGCTAAATGCCCTGAAATCACTACTGTCCTCCCCTAACGTCGAAACAGCAAAAGAGCTTGGGCTGCACTGATTAGTTTTGGAGTTGTCCCAGTGTGTGTTTTATTTCAACTCTGTAACGCGTTTCTACTGAAATACATGACAATGGTGTTTCCCCAGAAATATGGAAACCCCATTCAAAAGCTTAAATGCCCTGAAATCATTACAGTCCTCCCCTAACGTCGAAACAGCAAAAGAGCTTGGGCTGCACTGATTAGTTTTGGAGTTGTCCCAGTATGTGTTTTATTTTAGATCTGTAACGCGATTCTACTGAAATACATGACAATGGTGTTTCCCCAGAAATCTGGAAACCCCATTCAAAAAGCTAAATGCCCTGAAATCATTACAGTCCTCCCCTAACGTCGAAACAGCAAAAGAGCTTGGGCTGCACTGATTAGTTTTGGAGTTGTCCCAGTATGTGTTTTATTTTAGCTCTGTAACGCGATTCTACTGAAATACATAACAGTGGTGTTTCCCCAGAAATCTGTAAACCCCATTCAAAAGCTAAATGCCCTGAAATCATTACAGTCCTCCCCTAACTTCGAAACAGCAAAAGAGCGTGGGCTGCACTGATTAGTTTTGGAGTTGTCCCAGTATGTGTTTTATTTTAGCTCTGTAACGCGATTCTACTGAAATACATGACAATCGTGTTTCCCCAGAAATCTGTTAGTCCCTTTCAAAAGCTAAATGCCCTGAACTCACTACAGTCCTCCCCTAACTTCGAAACAGCAAAAGAGCTTGGGCTGCACTGATTAGTTTTGGAGTTGTCCCAGTGTGTGTTTTATTTTAGCTCTGTAACGCGTTTCTACTGAAATACATGACAATGGTGTTTCCCCAGAAATATGGAAACCCCATTCAAAAGCTAAATGCCCTGACATCACTACAGTCCTCCCCTAACGTCGAAACAGCAAAAGAGCTGGGCTGCACTCATTAGTTTTGCAGTTGTCCCAGTATGTGTTTTATTTTAGCTCTGTAACGCGATTCTACTGAAATACATGACAATGGTGTTTCCCCAGAAATCTGGAAACCCCATTCAAAAGCTAAATGCCCTGAAATCATTACAGTCCTCCCCTAACGTCGAAACAGCAAAAGAGCTTGGGCTGCACTGATTAGTTTTGGAATTGTCCCAGTATGTGTTTTATTTTAGCTCTGTAACGCGATTCTACTGAAATACATAACAGTGTTGTTTCCCCAGAAATCTGTAAACCCCATTCAAAAGCTAAATGCCCTGAAATCATTACAGTCCTCCCTAACTTCAAAACAGCAAAAGAGCGTGGGCTGCACTGATTAGTTTTGAGTTGTCCCAGTATGTGTGTTTATTTTAGCTCTGTAACGATTCTACTGAAATACATGACAATCGTGTTTCCCCAGAAATCTGTTAGTCCCATTCAAAAGCTAAATGCCCTGAAATCATTACAGTCCTCCCCTAACTTCGAAACAGCAAAGAGCTTGGGCTGCACTGATTAGTTTTGGAGTTGTCCCAGTGTGTGTTTATTTTAGCTCTGTAACGCGGTAGTAATGGTACGACAGCGTCTGTCACTTTTCTAAGCCCCCCGCCTTTTGATTGATTTATGACCCTAAGCCCCGCCCCTTTCACACCTTTTGATTGATTTGACCCTAAGCCCCCCGCCCCTATTGGTTGATTTATGACCTTAAGCCCCGCCCTTTCCACGCCTCTGAGTGATTTATGACCCTTAAGCTCCTCCCCTTTTTCCCACGCTTTGATTGATTTATGACCCTTAAGCCCCTCCCATTTTTCCCACTTTGCTTGATTTATGATCCTTAAGCCCCTCCCTTTTGCCCACGCTTTGAGTGATTTATGGCTCTAAAGCCTCGCCCCTTTTCCCACGCTTTGAGTGATTTATAATCTAAAGCCTCACCCCTTTTCCCACGCTTTTAAGTGATTTATGACCCGTCCCTTTTACGGACATCCGTCAAAAATAGCCCTCCCTAAAAATGGCGTCTGTTGTACCCTTATTTTTAGACTATTACAAAGAAAAGACAGAAAGAAAGAAAAGAAAGTTTGTATTGTAGTGGATTGTTTTTTCACTATGTTTGAGACCCTCCGTAACAACAATCAGGGGTTATTACCATACAGAGTCCCTAAACATTTTTTTTTTTTGACTATGTTTGAGACCCTCCGTAACAATAACCAGGAGTTACTACCATACAGAGTCCCTAAACATTTTTTACTATGTTTGAGACCCTCCGTAACAATAACCAAAGATTATTAACATACAGAGAGTCCCTAAACATTTTTACTATGTTTGAGACCCTCCGCAAACAATAACCATAGGCTATTACCATACAGAGAGTCCATAAACATTAAAAAGAGTCTCATAATCAGTATATTATACATACTACACTGAAAATTAACCCATAATAGCAAGTCTCAAATGCGCCGGCCCCTACATTTCGGTTGGATTTCCAGGCCGTGGTAGGTAGCTGTGTCAATTCCATAATAAACATGTATCCATCTAATGGTTGATTTTAATATTACAACATGTTCTAAAAAACGATTTAAAGTTGTTTTTGAATCCAATAAAGGTTAGTACAGGCTGAATTGTAAAGGTTTTAGGGTATTTTAGAGCCTACCCATAATGCCCTGTATTTGCATACTGGTTTCTATTAACTTTTACAGAGAACTCTAAAACGATTTAAAATGTATTTTAGACATTGATAGATGTTACCAATACATTCTTTGTATTAATGTGGTTATTTTAAAACCATACACGACGTGTTTAGGTACAAGAATAATATTTTCTGTTAAAAAAAAAAAAAAAAAAAAAAAAATGCTGCAGGATTAAGCATGCCGCTGACTTGTGTCTGTAGCTCGTTTTTAATATGTGAGCATCGGTTTCTAATTATTTTCAAAATAAATATTGTATAAAAAGCATATTTGAAAGCAAAAACTAATGTTTTAATATGAATAAAAGTATTTGATAGTTTCACCGCGCCTACATCCGCGGCTGTAAAAAAGACGCGAGGCCATGTCTAATTGATCGTTCTGTGTACTGTATTCAAATGGGGTAGACAGCTCTTTGAAAAACAAATAATCAATAGCGTTAAGTTATGGTTTAATGGCTGATCTAATTATGCCTCCTTCAGGTAACAGTTTTTTTTTTTTTTTTTAAACCTGTTATTTTAGACGTTGATAGATGTTACCAATAGGTTCTTTGTATTAATGTGGTTATTTTAAAACCATACACGACGTGTTTAGGTACAAGAATAATATTTTTCTGTTAAAAAAAAAAAAAAAAAAATGCTGCAGGATTAAGCATGCCCCGCTGACTTGTGTCTGTAGCTCGTTTTTAATATGTGAGCATCAGTTTCTAATTATTTTCAAAATAAATATTGTATAAAAAGCATATTTGAAAGCAAAAACTAATGTTTTAATATGAATAAAAAGTATTTGATAGTTTCACCGCGCCTACATCCGCGGCTGTAAAAAGACGCGAGGCCATGTCTAATTGATCGTTCTGTGTACTGTATTCAAATGGGGTAGACAGCTCTTTGAAAACAAATAATCAATAGCGTTAAGTTATGGTTTAATGGCTGATCTAATTATGCCTCCTTCAGGTAACAGTTTTTTTTTTTTTTTTTTAAAACCTGTTATTTTAGACGTTGATAGATGTTACCAATAGGTTATTTGTATTAATGTGGTTATTTTAAAACCATACACGACGTGGTTAGGTACAAGAATAATATTTTTCTGTTAAAAAACGGTATCAATGCTGCAGGATTAAGCATGCACGCTGACTTGTGTCTGTAGCTCGTTTTTAATATGTGAGCATCGGTTTCTAATTATTTTCAAAATAAATATTTTATAAAATGCGTGTTTGAAAGTGAAAACTAATGTTTTAATATGAATAAAAGTATTTTGATAGTTTCACCGCGCCATCCGCGGGCTGTAAAAAAAAGACGCGAGGCCATGTCTAATTGATCGTTCTGTGTACTGTATTCAAATGCGGTAGACAGCTCTTTGAAAACAAATAATCAATAGCGTTAAGTTATGGTTTAATGGCTGATCTAATTATGCCTCCTTCAGGTAACAGTTTTTGTTTTTTTTTAAAACCTGTTATTTTAGACGTTGATAGATGTTACCAATAGGTTCTTTGTATTAATGTGGTTATTTTAAAACCATACACGACGTGGTTAGGTACAAGAATAATATTTTCTGTTAAAAAAAGCGGTATCAATGCTGCAGGATTAAGCATGCCGCTGACTTGTGTCTGTAGCTCGTTTTTAATATGTGAGCATCGGTTTCTAATTATTTTCAAAATAAATATTTTATAAAATGCGTGTTTGAAAGTGAAAACTAATGTTTTAATATGAATAAAAGTATTTTTGATAGTTTCACCGCGCCTACATCCGCTGGCTGTAAAAAAAGACGTGAGGCCATGTCTAATTGATCGTTCTGTACTGTATTCAAATGCGGTAGACAGCTCTTTGAAAAACAAATAATCAATAGCGTTAAGTTATGGTTTAATGGCTGATCTAATTATGCCTCCTTCAGGTAACAGTTTTGTTTTGTTTTTAAAACCTGTTATTTTAGACGTTGATAGATGTTACCACAATATTATTTGACTTATTGTGCTTATTTTAAAACCATACACGACGTGATTAGGTATAAGAATAATATTTTCTGTTAAAAAAAAACAAACAAAAAAAAACTGTATAAATGCTGCAGGATTAAGCATGCCGCAGACTTGTGTCTGTAGCTCGTTTTTAATATGCGAGCATCGGTTTCTAATTATTTTCAAAATAAATATTTTATAAAAAGCGTGTTTGAAAGTGAAAACTAATGTTTTAATATGAATAAAAGTATTTGATAGTTTCACCACGCCCACATCCGCGGCTGTAAAAAAAGACGCGTGTAACAAGGCCATGTCTAATTGATCGTTCTGTGTACTGTATTCAAATGGGGTGACATCTCTTGAAAAACAAATAATCAATAGCGTTAAAGATTTTTTATGCCTCCTTCAGTTAACAGTATTTTTTTTAAAAAAACGTTATTTTAGACGTTGATAGATGTTTCCACAATATTATTTGTCTTATTGCGATTATTTTAAAACCATACACGGCGTGGTTAGGTACAAGAATAATATTTATTCTGTTAAACTGTATCAATGCAGCAGGATTAAGCATGCCGCAGACTCGTGTCTGTAGCATCGGTTTCTATTATTTTCAAAATAAATATTGTATAAAAAATCATATTTGAAAGCAAAACTAATGTTTTAATATGAATAAAAGTCTTATCGATAGTTTCAACTCTCCTACATCCGCGGGCTGTAAGAAAGACGCTGTGTAAAAATAGCCCTCCCTAAAAATGGCGTCCGTTGTACCCTTATTTTATAGACTATTACAAAGAAAAGACAGAAAGAAAGAAAAGAAAAAGCAAGTTGTATTGTGCATTGTTTTTTTACTATGTTCGAGACCCTCCGTAACAATAACCAGGGGTTATTACCATACAGAGAGTCCCTAAACATTTTTTACTATGTTCGAGTCCCTCCGTAACAATAACCTGGGGTTATTACCATACAGAGAGTCCCTAAACATTTTTTTACTATGTTCGGTCCCTCCGTAACAATAACCTGGGGTTATTACCATACAGAGAGTCCCTAAACATTTTTTTACTATGTTCGAGTCCTCCGTAACAATAACCTGGGGTTATTACCATACAGAGAGTCCCTAAACATTTTTTTTATGTTTGAGATTCTCCAGAACAATAACCAAGAGCTATTACCATACAGAGAGTCCATAAACATAGAAAGAGTCTCATAATCAGTATATTATACACATATTACACTGAAAATTAACCCATAATAGCAAGTCTCAAATGCGCCGGGCCCTACATTTCGGTTGGATTTCCAGGCCGTGGTAGGTAGCTGTGTCAATTCCATAATAAACATGTATCCATCTAATGGTTGATTTTAATATTACAACATGTTCTAAAAACGATTTAAAGTTGTTTTTGAATCCAATAAAGGTTAGCACAGGCTGAATTGTAAAGGTTTTAGGGTTTTTTAGAGCCTCCCATAATGCACTGTATTTGCATACCGGTTTCTATTAACATTACAGAGAACTCTAATTATTATTATTATTTATTTATTAGCAGACTCCCTTATGCAGGGCGACTTACAATTGTAAGCAAAGACATCTAATTAATGTTATTTTTGAAGCTAAAAAATTTGACCACTACATTCTTTGGCTTAATACGTGATTAGGAGTAAGGGTCATCTTTTCCTGTTAAAACTGAATATATTTTGGGATTTCTCAGGACTAGTAAGAAATTATAGAGAAAGAAGGAAGAAAGTCTGTTTTTTAACCAAGCAGCAGAGTTATGGGGAATATGGTGAACAGACCCTGTCTGTTGGCCAAGAAGAAAGAAGCAGTCCTATAGAAGAAAACGTACAAAAACCTGTTTTTTTATTTAGTAAGAAATTTTTCTTAAATAAGAGTCTTAACTACTATCCTTCAGAAGAATACAACTTACATAAAGGCTTCTTAATCAATATGTAATATTTTAAACTATTACACTGAAAAAGAACCTTATCTAACTGTGAAAAGTCTATTGAGCCTGTTCTTTTTTCAGGGAGGTAGACTTGGGGGTGGGCTGTTCACTGTGTAATTTTTTTTTATTATTATTTATTTCTTAGCAGACGCCCTTATCCAGGACGACTTCCAATTGTTACACGATATCACATTATTTTTTACATACAATTACCCATTTATACAGTTGGGTTTTTACTGGAGCAATCTGAGTAAAGTACCTTGCTCAAGGGTAATGCATGGACTGTTCCCACAAGGCTGTTGGCTGATATTCGAACACGGGTCTTTCTATCTACTGTATACAGGTTCTCTAATTATTTTCAAATTAAAGTTCTAAAAACAAAAAATAAATGAAAATCTTTCAAAGTTGGCTGTTTGGTCGTGTGTAAATTCAATTCTTTAATAATTACAATTATTTTAGTTAAGATGAAAACATTTACAAAGCGATGAAATTAATAAATACACAATTAAATAAATACATGTCTGCTGTTCAAGTATAGTCTATAATTGTAGACAGTGTTCAAGTTTGTTACAAATATTTTAGTTCAGATGTAAGCAGCGCCAAAACTATGGACGCTTATCTTTGAATTGATTGAATGGAGGTCAGAAATTGTTTTACAATCACAAATGGTCGGACATTATGTAAAAAAAAACATGTTTTTAGTACTGTGTTTCTGATTTTACTGGGCGGATAGGCATCTGCAAATGTGATATGGTTGTCTTTTTTTATGATACACTTAATATGATCTAACTTAACATGATATGGCCTGTATGTTATGATGTTTAAGATTTTACTGTATTTAACTAAGTATTTGCATTATTTTAACATATTCATTTTAGATCTTGAAACAAAATGACATACTTAAAATACCTGAAAATCTTATCAAACACCTTTTGTGGTATTTTTTCATACATCTGGATTAAAAATTAATTTCTCTACATAAGTTATTTGGGCCTCATTTATTTTGGAATTGTTTTTTTTTCTGTTAGATTAAGATTTTTGCTGTCAAATTATAATAGATATGTTATAAAAGAAGAAAGATTAATCCAAGCATACATTAACTGGTAGAATGACTGGGAATTTACAAACAGTATGAATGAGAACAACAAAGCATATTGCATAAAGAGGATACAAAATACCCTTTACAAAGGGGATCATTTCAACCTTCACCAGGGTGTGTATAAAGAAAATCAGCATATATCTAAACTAGCTGTTTTAAACAGAAAGATTCCTGTTAAACATAACACCACAGTCAGCATATATCTAAACTAGCTGTTTTACATTCTTAAAGAATACAACCACCAAAGAATAATATATTTAGAAGCCATGCGAAAAACATACAAAGAAGCAGTACCCATATATACGTGCACTTTATTTTAGGGTTAACAGATTCTTTGTATCGGCTCTTCTGTTTATGTTTGACAAGTCTGTGGCGTCGGGACAGGCAGCCTCAAAACAAGTCCAGAACAGTTTGAATAGGGGTGCCGACACAGCTTTGAACTATTGAGGACGTCTCCTGTCTTTGTAAAGCAGCGTCATAAAACACCTTTGCTTAATTTACATGTTAAGACCTCGAACAAACCCCTGGCTGTTTTTGACCCATGACAACGATGTTACTTTTTTTTTTTTTTTTGAACCCTCCACGCACACCCTAGGTATCTCCACTTGTTCGTTCAGTAACGGGGGTGTACACTTTCAATCGGAGGACTCTTTGAAACGCCATAGGTAATTTAATGTTTTGTGTTTTCTTTATTTTGTGTTTGTTTCAGTTGATGTTCATTTGTTTTTAAAAGCGATCTTTCAGTATAGTTTAGTGAATGTTACTTGTATTCATTCTTTCTTTCTTTATTTTAATTAAGTCAATCTATCCTATACATATGGAGGCAAGCTTCCATGTATCCCTCTATGACGGCTGCACGTTCGAAAGCCCACCCCTCGCTAAACAAAAACATAAAATTATCTCCCTGGAAAAAGCAGCAAGGCTCTGTTCAGCAAATAAAACGTAAAAAAAAATATATTATTATTTATTTGCTGAACAGAGCCTTGCTGCAGAGGGAGATAATTTTATGTTTTATTTAATTACAGAAAACCAATGGGATAACTTTTCCAGGGAGCTTGTGCTTAGAAATGGATTTAACGTATCTATTGTTTACATCAACCAGGCCATACTGTCCTTACACCCTCCTCACCACCAAGTGTTTGTATGCTAACATTCTCATTGTGTTGTTGCGTCTCTGGTACAGAGACAAAATAAACAAGTCTAAACAAGTTTAAACTACTTTGAAAGCCCCGCATTTTAATTATATACATAAATGGAATTACAATTGGGTAGTTTTATATTTATGAGGCTGTTTCTAATGATGAAGTTTGGGGGTAGTGATTGCTGTGTGCATATGTGTGTGTGTGTGTTTTGGCCTGTTAATATAAAGTTTATGAAGGAGGGATAGTGATAGTGTTAACAGGGGTGCTTTGTAACCTACCTACACTGTAAATAAAATGTACAATAAAAAAAATGGCTAAAACAGATAAAGCACAGATTACAACAGAAGTAAAAATAATGACTGAAATGTAATTTCTTGTAACTTATGCGGCATGTTTAATCCTGCTGCATTGATACAGTTTAACAGAATAAATATTATTCTTGTACCTAACCACGCCGTGTATGGTTTTAAAAATAATCGCAATAAGACAAATAATATTGTGGAAACATCTATCAACGTCTAAAATAACGGTTTTTAAAAAAAATACTGTTAACTGAAGGAGACATAAAAATCCCTTTAACGCTATTGATTATTTGTTTTCAAAGAGATGTCTACCCCATTTGAATACAGTACACAGAACGATCAATTAGACATGGCCTTGTTACACGTCTTTTTTTTACAGCCGCGGATGTAGGCGCCGTGAAACTATCAAATACTTTTATTCATATTAAAACATTAGTTTTCACTTTCAAACACGCTTTTATAAAATATTTATTTTGAAAATAATTAGAAACCGATGCTCGCATATTAAAACGAGCTACAGACACAAGTCTGCGGCATGCTTAATCCTGCAGCATTTATACAGTTTTTTTTTGTTTTTTTTTTAACAGAAAATATTATTCTTATACCTAATCACGTATGGTTTTAAAATAAGCACAATAAGTCAAATAATATTGTGGTAACATCTATCAACGTCTAAAATAACAGGTTTTTTTTTAAAACAAAACAAAAACTGTTACCTGAAGGCGTATAATTAGATCAGCCATTAAACCATAACTTAACGCTATTGATTATTTGTTTTCAAAGAGCTGTCTACCCATTTGAATACAGTACACAGAACGATCAATTAGACATGGCCTCGCGTCTTTTTACAGCCGCGGATGTAGGCGCCGTGAAACTATCAAATACTTTTATTCATATTAAAACATTAGTTTTTGCTTTCAAATATGCTTTTTATACAATATTTATTTTGAAAATAATTAGAAACCGATGCTCACATATTAAAAACGAGCTACAGACACAAGTCAGCGGCATGCTTAATCCTGCAGCATTTTTTTTTTTTTTTTTTTTTAACAGAAAAATATTATTCTTGTACCTAAACACGCCGTGTATGGTTTTAAAATAACCACATTAATACAAAGAATGTATTGGTAACATCTATCAATGTCTAAAATACATTTTAAATCGTTTTTAGAGTTCTCTGTAAAGTTAAGAAACCAGTATGCAAATACAGGGCATTATGGGTAGGCTCTAAAATACCCTAAAACCTTTACAATTCAGCCTGTGCTAACCTTTATTGGATTCAAAACAACTTTAAATCGTTTTTAGAACATGTTGTAATATTAAAATCAACCATTAGATGGATACATGTTTATTATGGAATTGACACAGCTACCTACCACGGCCTGGAAATCCAACCCAAATGTAGGGGCGGGCGCATTTGAGACTTGCTATTATGGGTTAATTTTCAGTGTAGTATGTGTATAATATACTGATTATGAGACTCTTTTCAATGTTTATGGACTCTCTGTATGATAATAACCTATGGTTATTGTTACGGAGGGTCTCAAACATAGTAAAAATGTTTAGGGACTCTGTATGTTAATAATCTCTGGTTATTGTTACGGAGGGTCTCAAACATAGTAAAAAATGTTTAGGGACTCTCTGTATGGTAGTAACTCCTGGTTATTGTTACAGAGGGTCTCAAACATAGTCAAAAAATGTTTAGGGACTCTCTCTGTATGGTAATAACCCTGGTTATTGTTACGGAGGGTCTCAAACATAGTCAAAAAAAAAACAATCCACTACAATACAACTTGCTTTCTTTTCTTTCTTTCTGTCTTTCTTTGTAATAGTCTAAAAATAAAGGGTACAACAGACGCCATTTTTAGGGAGGGCTATTTTGACGGATGTCCGGTAAAAGGGACGGGTCATAAATCACTTAAAAGCGTGGGAAAAGGGGTGAGGCTTTAGAGCCATAAATCACTCAAAGCGTGGGAAAAAGGGCGAGGCTTTAGAGCCATAAATCACTCAAAGCGTGGGCAAAAGGGAGGGGCTTAAGGATCATAAATCAAGCAAAGTGGGAAAATGGGAGGGGCTTAAGGGTCATAAATCAATCAAAGCGTGGGAAAAGGGAGGAGCTTAAGGGTCATAAAATCACTCAGAGGCGTGGAAAGGGGCGGGGCTTAAGGTCATAAATCAACCAATAGGGCGGGGCTTAGGGTCACAAATCAATCAAAAGGTGTGAAAGGGGGGCTTAGGGTCATAAATCAATCAAAGGGGCGGGCTTAGAAAGTGACAGGCGCTGTCGTACCATTACTACTAACGCGCGTTTCTACTGAAATACATGACAATGGTGTTTCCCCAGAAATATGGAAACCCCATTCAAAAGCTAAATGCCCTGACATCACTACAGTCCTCCCCTAACGTCGAAACAGCAAAAGAGCTGGGCTGCACTCATTAGTTTTGCAGTTGTCCCAGTATGTGTTTTATTTTAGCTCTGTAACGCGATTCTACTGAAATACATGACAATGGTGTTTCCCCAGAAATCTGGAAACCCCATTCAAAAGCTAAATGCCCTGAAATCATTACAGTCCTCCCCTAACGTCGAAACAGCAAAAGAGCTTGGGCTGCACTGATTAGTTTTGGAGTTGTCCCAGTATGTGTTTTATTTTAGCTCTGTAACGCGATTCAACTGAAATACATGACAATGGTGTTTCCCAGAAATCTGTTAGTCCCTTTCAAAAGCTAAATGCCCTGAAATCAATACAGTCCTCCCTAACGTCGAAACAGCAAAAGAGCTTGGGCTGCACTGATTAGTTTTGGAGTTGTCCCAGTATGTGTTTTATTTTAGCTCTGTAACGCGAATCTACTGAAATACATGACAATGGTGTTTCCCAGAAATCTGGAAACCACATTCAAAAAGCTAAATGCCCTGAAATCATTACAGTCCTCCCCCTAATGTCGAAACAGCAAAAGAGCTTGGGCTGCACTGATTAGTTTTGGAGTTGTCCCAGTATGTGTGTTAGTTTAGCTCTGTAACGCGATTCTACTGAAATACATGACAATGGTGTTTCCCCAGAAATCTGTTAGTCCCTTTCAAAAGCTAAATGCCCTGAAATCACTACAGTCCTCCCCTAACATCGAAACAGCAAAAGAGCTTGGGCTGCACTGATTAGTTTTGGAGTTGTCCCAGTATGTGTTTTAGTTTAGCTCTGTAACGCGATTCTACTGAAATACATGACAATGGTGTTTTCCAGAAATCTGTTAGTCCCTTTCAAAAGCTAAATGCCCCGAAATCATTACAGTCCTCCCCTAACGTCGAAACAGCAAAAGAGCTGGGCTGCACTCATTAGTTTTGCAGTTGTCCCAGTATGTGTTTTATTTTAGCTCTGTAACGCAATTCTACTGAAATACATGACACCGGTGTTTCCCAGAAATCTGTTAGTCCCTTTCAAAAGCTAAATGCCCTGAACTCACTACAGTCCTCCCCTAATGTCGAAACAGCAAAAGAGCTTGGGCTGCACTGATTAGTTTTGGAGTTGTCCCAGTATGTGTTTTATTTTAGCTCTGTAACGCGATTCTACTGAAATACATGACAATGGTGTTTCCCAGAAATCTGTTAGTCCCTTTCAAAAGCTAAATGCCCTGAAATCACTACAGTCCTCCCCTAACATCGAAACAGCAAAGAGCTTGGGCTGCACTGATTAGTTTTGGAGTTGTCCCAGTATGTGTTTTATTTTAGCTCTGTAACGCGATTCTACTGAAATACATAACAGTGGTGTTTCCAGAAATCGGGAAACCCGATTCAAAAGCAAATGCCCTGAAATCATTACAGTCCTCCCCTAACGTCGAAACAGCAAAAAGAGCTTGGGCTGCACTGATTAGTTTTGAGTTGTCCCAGTATGTGTTTTATTTTAGCTCTGTAACGCGATTCTACTGAAATACATGACAATGGTGTTTCCCCAGAAATCTGGAAACCCCATTCAAAAGCTAAATGCCCTGAAATCATTACAGTCCTCCCCTAACGTCGAAACAGCAAAAGAGCTTGGGCTGCACTGATTAGTTTTGGAGTTGTCCCAGTATGTGTTTTATTTTAGCTCTGTAACGCGATTCTACTGAAATACATGACAATGGTGTTTCCCCAGAAATCTGTTAGTCCCTTTCAAAAGCTAAATGCCCTGAAATCAATACAGTCCTCCCCTAACATCGAAACAGCGAAAGAGCTTGGGCTGCACTGATTAGTTTTGGAGTTGTCCCAGTATGTGTTTTATTTTAGCTCTGTAACGCGATTCTACTGAAATACATGACAATGGTGTTTTCCCAGAAATCTGTTAGTCCCTTTCAAAAGCTAAATGCCCCGAAATCATTACAGTCCTCCCCTAACGTCGAAACAGCAAAAGAGCTGGGCTGCACTCATTAGTTTTGCAGTTGTCCCAGTATGTGTTTTATTTTAGCTCTGTAACGCGATTCTACTGAAATACATGACACCGGTGTTTCCCCAGAAATCTGTTAGTCCCTTTCAAAAGCTAAATGCCCTGAACTCACTACAGTCCTCCCCTAATGTCGAAACAGCAAAAGAGCTTGGGCTGCACTGATTAGTTTTGGAGTTGTCCCAGTGTGTGTTTTATTTTAGCTCTGTAACGCGTTTCTACTGAAATACATGACAATGGTGTTTCCCCAGAAATATGGAAACCCCATTCAAAAGCTAAATGCCCTGACATCACTACAGTCCTCCCCTAACGTCGAAACAGCAAAAGAGCTGGGCTGCACTCATTAGTTTTGCAGTTGTCCCAGTATGTGTTTTATTTTAGCTCTGTAACGCGATTCTACTGAAATACATGACAATGGTGTTTCCCAGAAATCTGGAAACCCATTCAAAAAAGCTAAATGCCCTGAAATCATTACAGTCCTCCCCTAACGTCGAAACAGCAAAAGAGCTTGGGCTGCACTGATTAGTTTTGGAGTTGTCCCAGTATGTGTTTTATTTTAGCTCTGTAACGCGATTCTACTGAAATACATGACAGTGGTGTTTCCCCAGAAATCTTTTAGTTCCTTTCAAAAGCTAAATGTCCTGAAATCACTACTGTCCTCCCCTAACGTCGAAACAGCAAAAGAGCTTGGGCTGCACTGATTAGTTTTGGAGTTGTCCCAGTGTGTGTTTTATTTCAACTCTGTAACGCGTTTCTACCGAAATACATGACAATGGTGTTTCCCCAGAAATCTGTTAGTCCCTTTCAAAAGCTAAATGCCCTGAAATCAATACAGTCCT
>CM072663.1:51517564-51717359 GCA_036884735.1 Huso huso | reverse complement strand
TCAGTATTACTTTGGATTTCAGTTACGTATTATAATGAAAAAAAAAAAAAAAACATCGTTCAATCAATCCAACTTCCTGTACCGACCTATTCTTAAGTCGTTTCATTTCAAACACCATCATCAATTACTGCAGCCAACCACAGCAATCTATTCGACAAACTACATTTGTAACTTCTTTTTGTGTGCAAGTGTTTGCTGTTCAAAAACCGTGTAGAATTTCGTAATGGAATGTGAACTGCTCATCCGGATCTTGCTCTCATTCTATCTTCCAGTCAGCAAGGGAAAGGTGGTAAATATGCTTAACAAGGACAAATCACTTTCCTTCTTATTAAATCACCCAAAAGTTCTTGAGAGAAAAAAACAATATTTATTTCACCAGTTAATATAGTATAATTTAATCAACACCCAGTGTTATCATAGTCCCTGATAACAAAAAAAAAAAAAACATTTAATTAGGGGGTAGCTAAATAAAGAGCAGTGTTACGATTTAGAAACCCATATGAATGGTCCAATAAAAAAGGTGAAAAAGATTCATGCATAAAAACATCCACACATAATTACCCCAAGGAGACGGTAAATGATGAGGTTGCAGTTTTCTGTAGACAAATTTGTCAATTCCTCATCTGTACAAAACTAATTCTCACAAAACAAAAACAAGGAATCCAACTCAAGACTAATTTGACCTTTGACCTTAATTTTCTTATCTGTGATTCTTTTGAAAAAGAAAGAAAAAAAAAACAATATGCATTATATATTTGCATATCATAATAATATTATTAATACAAACGATCAAACAGCAAATGATATATGTTGTTACTGCAGAAGCCAAACTTCCTTATTTTCTGACGATGCTTAATGTCTGTCCTAGATTATACTTTTTATAAAACCCACGTCTGATTAACGAAATGTCATATGAACCAAATATTAAATTAAAAAAATACAGCAAATGAGTTTAAACGAATCTTAAATTAGGTAAGTGTATACAATTAAATAACAAGCAACAGGCTCGACAAGGTCAAAAAGCAAAGGACACACAGCCCTCCGCATTAGCAGAGCTGATCAAAGTACATAGATATGGATGCTCCGCGCGACAGAAGGATAAACTTTGTGCCTTTTCAATTTCAGCAAACTGCATCCTTCCAAAGTAAGTCTGAAAGTTCGAAGAATATCGATGAATTCAGTTTTTTAACATAACATAGCTACCCTCCCAGGTAGTTAAAAAATAAATGTGTACTGGGAAGACCAAGCCGAATTCTGAGCTCAGTCAGTTAATGGATGAGCATCAGGTCCAGGCGAAACTAGGAAGGAAAGGAGTTGCGAAAACTAAACCCAACATCATCACAACAGCCTTTTTTAACTTTTATTGTGTCACAAAGTAGCTCTGCAACAGTATCGAAAAGAGTTATGAAAGCAGCACTTTAAAGGGATCCGTGTGCTTACGTTTGACTTTGTTGGGGTTGGGCTGTTGCGCCGAGACATGATGATGATGAACGGTGATGATAGACTTATGAGAAGAGAAAAAAAAAAAAAAGCTGCAAAGTTGTTCCGAGAGGAATCAAAATGGCGTTTCTGAGGATGTGCAAAAGTTCACTAACTTATTATTTCCCTTTCTCAAGTTTTTCTTCCCGAACGTGGAAAATGAAAAGAAAGAGTTTGGGAGACAAGAAAAAGTCTCTTTATTTCGCTCACCTCTGTCACTCGGTCTCCAAACGCCTGCTCTCTCTCTCTCTAAACCTGATAAGTAGACACATCACGTGTTGCCCCTGCTAGTCTAGTCTCCAGGGGACGTGTTACTGAGGCTGCCACTACTCATTGCAGCCAGTTACAAGCATCATCTCTACAGCAGGAGGGGTCTCTCGAGGAAAAAAAAAAAAGTTTTATCGCACTGCATGGTACCATTCACCTTTCTTATGTTAAAAGATAGGAGTAAGCCAGTAGTTTTTGTTTGACTTTTTTCGCCGTTAAACAGCACGATGCTGACAGCATCTTATGGATGAGGGAGGGTAAACCAATGCAATGTGTTTCTCCGCTCACCTTTATTACTCAGTGAAAAAATTAAGTTGTACCTACTGCGTGCTGTTTTGAACCACCGCCTATATAAACAGGGATACAGCTGTAATACAGTTTTTTTTTACGGCAGAGGTAACTTTATCGAACACTACAAAAATGTTCCCTCAATTTAAGTATAATGGTATCCTTAAAGAAGGGATCATGCTGTGTTTTTTTTTTAGTTTGTTTGTTTGTTTTGTTTTGGTAGTACTGTATTTAAAATGCGCCCGACATCATTTACATTCAGGTTTATTATACAGTAAAACATACTGTGCAGCTGATAATAGGTATCTTTTGCCCTTAATACAGAATCATTGCATTCATATTGGGGGTATATATGTGTATGTTGGGCTGAAGAGACTCAGTATAATATGCTTGTTCACTCTACTCTACAACAATAATTTAGTGTTGATGCACATGCCCAGTAATTGCTAAATCAAAATCCACAGCAGAAATGTCAACGTTCAAGTTATACCCTCATAGCTAAACAAAAATATATAGGTGTAACCAGGAAAAAACAGATTACCGGGAAAGGCATAGAATGAAATACGGTTATATAATAATAAGATTCCCCTAATATAATACACCACTAGAATGATGCGAAGACAAGAGCAATGTTATTTGTACAACACAACAAACAGATTGTAGCGTGCCTTAGTTCCAGCAGGCAGGTACATCACACACAGGCGGGGCGCGTGAACCCGGACCTCTCGCTCTAAAACATAACACCGATACCGCTGTACAAAATAGCCAGCTCATTTAAAAGGAGTGTATATATCAGGTTATGTCTTAGGTGTGATTACATCTCCTACCAGCCCTGCTGTTGCCTTCTGCGGTGCACGCAACACTCTCCCCTGCCAGCCTCAAGTCTACCCTGGATTGCTCAACAGGCTACAGTCCAACAAGTGCATTCCGGGTACCTGCATCCCCACTCTAACACCAATGTAGCATACCTCAGTTCCGCAGGCAGGCGCATCACACAGGCGAGGCAATCCACACACAGGCGTGAGGCGGGCGGACATGTGATAATTAATAACCTTACTAAGTTTTATCAGAATTGGTTCTCTACATATTATACAAAATAACATACATGTGCTCATCACTATATCTCTTTTACAATATGTATTTATTTACAAGACATAGTCATGTTGCTCATAGCTGTGGCATTCGCTGGTAGAACACAGGTTCATTAGAATGACTGGTTTACAAACAGATGAGAAAAGTGAGTCTTCCTGGCTCAAACACAATATTAAACCGAGGATGTTTCTTAGACATGCTGTACTTTGTAGACATAAGATATGTACTGTATGTTCCATTTCCTGAAATTAGTGTGTGGTTGTAAATAGTATACCATCAGATAATTAAATCTTTTTTCAGAAAGCTGTTTTAAAAAAAAAAAAAAAAAAAAGTTTTGCCTTCATTATCTAGTGGGAACTGTTGTTCAGATCATTTGGTGACATTTAAGATGTAGATGTAGTTTTCCAACACTTAATTAGGTAAAATCCCCCACTTATCATTGTTTAGTGCAATTTGTCAACACTACAGAGCAGACATGGCTTCCATGTTTGCCCTAAGGTATTAGAGACCCCCAATTTGTATATGTGCTGGACAGAGTTCCTTTCTGAGGAGATATTAACCCAAAATAGATGATCATCTCCTCTTTAAATAAATGCAAAAGCATCTGCAATTGTAGTATCCCAAATGCTATCCATTTACAACAAATAAACCTCAGTGGAATTGGCTATTTTATGGATAGACCTAATATTTGAGGTAAGTGCTTGTATTTTTTCAAATTGAGGTTTCGTTGTATATAATGCAATTTTAGGTTACACCTGACATTTAGTACATGCATTTATATCATAAATTAATAACCTTGAATGTGGAAAAAAATAATAGGAGAAACTCAGGCAATGTGTGGGTCTGGGTAACAGCAAAAAAGTAATAATTGTATTTATTTAAAATTAAAATATATACCAATATAAACATTATGTTATTCATTATTATAAATTAGAATATATGTTATTGTATTTATTGTATTGCTCTATAGTCTGATTAACCTTACAAAGTCGTAGGAAGTTAAAATCAAATCCAAGTGGTTGACATTTTAAAAAACACACGACCTTCATCATTGTGCTATTTATATAGGTGATCAACGATATTTGCCTAAACTTAAAAAAAAAATGTATGACCAGAAAGCAGCCCTGTAGCGCAGTTTCCATCTGCAAATACATTCACCGAAGTAAACACTCTGCAATAGTTTTTTTTTTTTTCCTTCCCCAGTTTAGTGTGATGCTATTTTGTTAACGTCTCCTAGGCATCCAAGCCTAACTTTGTTGCTAGAACTATGTTCCCTCGTCAAACGATCACAAAGATCATCACCCATGATCCCCATGGTAACCAGGAACAGGAAGACTGGGCATCATCAACGGTAAAATATTACAGCTTGCGGATGAGACACAGAGCCTCCCTTTTGCAACAGCCAGGGGCAGAGTCTACTTTCGCCGCCTTGCCGATTCCCCGCCCGCACCAATTACTGTACCACACTTGGTAATCTTGGCTAAACTAAATGCAATATGGTTTCTTTAGGGCAGTCCTCCAACCGTAATCTTGTACGTGCTACTGCTAAACTGTCTTAATTTCTGAAACAGTGCATAAGTATTTTTTGCTACTGTGTTTTCTGCTGGCATCTCTGTTGTACCCTCCCCCTCTTCGCAGTCACATGAGATGAACACCTGTTTGTACTGTCTTGCTGTTCGGTGACACATTGATGTGTAACTAAATGCCCCATTTAGTGCAAGACGCTAACATTCAACTTATACCAAGGGACAGCGCTTATATTTTATTATGATCAAATAGTTAAGATTTATAAGTATACCAAAAAGTGTAAAGTCGATGTATTTAACGTTTATGAAGAAAAGGCATTTAAAATGTAGTATATTTTTATACCCCACAAAAAGCGTATGAGCGTGCTTTTATATACATGTGCATTGTGTCCACAGGACGCAACTGCAACCAGATTGTTGTTTAGTTGTTTTAAAAAAGTTAGCTACTTTATCTCAACTAAATTCAATATTACCTTTTCAAAACAATTAAGTGTTCGTGTCATACACAGGTAGGTACCCTACACTCAAAATATTTTTTATATGTTACTGTTTGACAGTGAATATATTAATGATATGGCTATTGATTATTTTAAACTAATGTATAATCACAATCACAAGCCTTGTGGAAACAGTGTAACAGCATCCCCCAACCTAGCTCAGCCTCTTGTGCTTGCTGTTTTCTTGAAGTTAATGACCTGTTGAGAGCATTCACTCACAAGCCGGGTACCAGATCAGAGTTGCGCAAGCGTAGTTAACGCTTCTAGCTTGAGCGTTTGAGGAGGGAACAAAAAAAAAAAAAAAAAAAAAAGCTGCGAGGGTTAACTGTTACTGGTTGTGACGTTGCTGGACAAACAATATGTTACTGTATATTAGTTTAATTATATCTTTCAAGTTGAAATTTAACTTTTCCATAGTTTGCATTTAGAAGAGAACGGCTTTCATTGCATTTACAGCAGGGATATTTGAATTTGTGTGCAGGAGAATGCAAAGATAAATGTTGAGGGAGTGGTTAGAAACCGGTTTCTGGCAGCAGCCGATGCTTGTTGGTTAAAACTTGTTTTCAATGTCTAATTCTATTCATATAGAATGGAATACTAATACTATTAGATCACCAAACTCGTGTTGTCCATACATGCCAACAGTCCCTATATGGTCGGGATAGTCCCCATTTCCTATCAAATGTCCGCGTCCCGATGCATAGGAAGAATGTCCCGATATTTACACATAGAAAAAAAAGTCATTTATTCTGTACAGTAGAGTTAGTAAAAACCACCACGCTGTGCTCTTCGTGGCGGCTGACACATCTGCTGATCATTAACTTACCGGTATACAAAGGTAAGAACGCTTCATTGTGTCTGTTTACTGTCATGCTGGTCTGTGATGTTGAGTTGAGGGGATACGTGTATTATAATAGTGTTTTTTGCGTATGACCTCTCCCATGTGTATAATGCGTATAATTTATAGTACAGAACAACCTTTAGCTCAGATCATAATAATAATAGCAATTTAAGTGAATTGCCATTTCCTTGATATCCTGCCATTGCTACTGCTTTTAAAAAAAATGCATTTTTGTTAATAAAACATTTTGTAGAAAAATGTCAGAATCATGCTTTGAGGAGTTGTTACTATACAATTAATGTTTTAAAAAACATATAGCCAATATGATTATCCTGACCCAGTAGCAGTACATTTTTCATGATTTGAGTTTATTTATTTATTTATTTATTGTTTTAATTTGTTCACCAATTAGTAAATTAGTTATGTGGAAGCAATAACTTATATGACTTGTATATTTGTTTACTTTCACTTCAATCCCTGGTCTGACTGTTCTCAAGAAACCTAAGCATATCATATTTTAATGGTTTTGGGCAGTCTGGTGTCACAGGTCCCCCTATTTTTTCCCCCCTTTTTCCAAGAATTGTACAGGATGAATCCATTTTCAGACCCATCACTATTTAAAACAGTGTGCAATTAATAAGAATCCAGCTATACCTGTTTGGTTTTGTTTTCTACTTACAGTACATCTTGCTTCAACCAGATATGTTTTTTTAGGCCAGTCAACCAGCCATGGTAAATTCTATATAATAATGCATTCTAAGTTTCTGTAACTTCACACTTTAGGTGGATTCATAAAATAAACAACAGTCCTGGAACTCAGTACTTTTTAATGTCAAATTAAACTGAAATATTACTTGTGCAAATCATGTATTTATTATTTTATTTACATATTTAAATCCTAATACACTTAATATAGCATTTATGACCAACCCTGCTTCTTTATTGTGTGTTTGAAGCTGGAAGTCTGAATGTACAAACTTTACATGCTGTGCAAGAGTATAAAACAAGCTGACGATTATTTCTTTCTATAAACAATTCCACAGTTCACCCTCTGCTACAGAAATAGGCCTCTTTACAGATACACATAAAAGCTCTTATTGGTGACAAGTCTTAGCTCAGGCTACTTATGAAAAGGATTTCTATAATCAAAGGAGAGTACTGATGTCTTCTTTTTCCATTCTAGCTGGGGGGGGCTTGTGGGGCCAGCATTGAAGGCAGCCAATCTCCATCCAGTGCTTCAGAGATGAAAGGTGAAAGTTTAACACTCCTCCTGACTCATTAATGAAAAACTCACTGAAAGGAAAACCACATGTAAATATACTTCAAGAAATGCTCTAAACAACATCACACACACACACACACACACACACACACACACACACACACACACACACACAAATAAACAATTTAGAGTGACAGAAAGATTTTTTTTGTTCAAACGCGTGACTCAAAACTTGTAGAATTTCTGTATAGCCTTAAAACTCAAAGCTGTTAGGCTTGTGTTGCAGATGATTTGTTCAGATAGTCAGGAAGATGCATTAAACAGGCGCTGCAGATAAAACAGAAAATAATTTAAGAATGGCTTCTGCTTGAAACTTTCATTTATGTACCCATGATGCTCAGAGTTTGCATACATTTAGTCCATAATAAAGGAGAAACCCTCAAAATGGAGCGAGGTAACCAGTGGTGTACCACAGGGATCAGTATTAGGTCCTCTGCTATTCCTAATCTACATTAATGATTTAGATTCTGGTATAGTAAGCAAACTTGTTAAATTTGCAGGCGACACAAAAATAGGAGGAGTGGCAAACACTGTTGCAGCAATAAAGGTCATTCAAAATGATCTAGACAGCATTCAGAACTGGGCAGCCACATGGCAAAATGACATTTAATTGAGAAAATGTAAAGTACTGCACACAGGCAATACAAATTTGCATTATAAATATCATATGGGAGATACTGAAATTGAAGAAGGAATCTATGAAAAAGACGTAGGAGTATGTTGACTCAGAAATGTCTTCATCTAGACAATGTGGGGAAGCTATCAAAAAAAGGCCAACAAGATGCTCGGATATATTGTGAGAAGTGTTGAATTTAAATCAAGGAAGTAATGTTAAAACTTTTACAATGCATTAGTAAGACCTCATCTAGAATATTGTGTTCAGTTCTGGTCACCTCGTTACAAAAGGATATTGCTGCTCTAGAAAGAGTGCAAAGAAGAGCAACCAGAATTATCCTGGGTTTAAAAGGCATGTCGTATGCAGACAGGCTAAAAGAATTGAATCTATTCAGTCTTGAACAAAGAAGACTACGCGGTGATCTGATTCAAGCATTCAAAATCCTAAAAAGGTATAGACAATGTTGACAGAGGAGACTTTTTTCACCTGAAAAAAGAAACAAGGACCAGGGGTCACAAATGGAGATTAAATAAAGGGGCATTCAGAACAGAAAATAGGGAGGCACAGAGAGAATTGTGAGGGTCTGGAACCAACTCCCAGTAATGTTGTTGAAGCAGACACCCTGGGATCCCTCAAGAAGCTGCTTGATGATTCTTGGATCAATAAGCTACTAACAACCAAACGAGCAAGATGGGCGAATGGCCTCCTCTCGCTTGTAAACTTTCTTATGTTCTTATGTAAAAACAAAATAGGAGGAATTGCTGACACCCACCTTCCCCATCACTCATCATTTTAGCCCTTTACAACTATTGTTTTTATCTCCCCCCCTTGATTTTTTTTTTTTTATAGATGAATAAAACCATTCTACTATACTGGAGAGACAATGTCTATTATATGCAACAAACAGAATCTATTGTAACAGCAATGAAGCACGGGCTGGCTGAAATATGTAGGCACTTTGGTCAAGGTAAACCATTAGTAGTAAAGAAATGCTACAGTACACCTATATTGTTTGTCTGAGTTTGAAAATATTGCTCTTCATTTATATAGTAGAACAGCACAGCTTTTTAGTGTGTTTTCTGTACAAGAAGAATTGTCGGTGAAAAAGTACTAAGGATTATGAGGACTGAAAATTAGCACTGAAGTCACACTGTGGTGTTGAGATTTGTTGAAGACATTGGTAAAGACTTGTAGTCGAAGTGTTTGTCATTGAATTTACTAAAGTGTCTGTTAGTATTTCTAAACTTGTAAATCAGCACTGCTTTAGAGGGATGTCATGAACTGTACTTCATTCCAGAAGGCTTTTAGAAAACAGACTGTGCTGCTCCAGCAGTCCAGTAGGTGTAGCACCATCCTCTTTTTACAGCAAACAATCATTACTGAACGATGTGATATGAGCTAGATGAAAATGTGTATTTTATTCATATGAATGTGTTTGTTTGTAATAGATGTATTTTAATAATAATTTTCATTTGTAAAGGTTGCTGGAAATTTCAGCAATGGCCAACAGATGTCAAACTTGCAGTAGAGCTTGTAGTGCAAAACAGAACGACAAAAATGCAAGTACCAGTGGTGCAAAACTGGTATTTGATGGAACTTGAGTACTCTAGTTGTGGGGGTCCTTGTTTCCTATTTTGTATTGTTTTGCAATTCCTCATTGGGAATAGTATTGGAAAAAAAAGCCTGAAAGATACAGGATCAGCACACTGTATGCTTCCTGCAACAGGGTTACAAAGTATGCAACAGTGACAAACCCAAAGTCTTGACTCTGCTTGCTTGCTTATTATTTATTTGTTATATGTACAATACAATTTGACTTAATTTTTAAACTAAATTAGGATTGAAATACTTATACTGTATAGATAGATTCTGGGTTTCTGATTATCATTGTTTGGGAAAAATTGCAATGCAGGTGTACAGTATGTGTTTCATATTTTGTATATTTAACACATGTATACTGTACAGTAGATTCCAACTGACATACTGTATATACTAATTACTGTACTGAAAATCTAGAAGGTATATTGATTATTTCTTTGTGCAAGCACTGGATGGAAGTAATGTTTTATCATGGTAAAACTTAACAGAAAATAATACTGCTAAGTACCTGTAAATTTAATATGGTAAACATTAATAAGGGTAACAAATCTAATCATTTATGTCACTGTATATGGTCGATATATTTTGTAAGATAGTGGGTGGCTGGGGTTAACCGGGTAGGAGATACACTGTAACTGGATTTTCTGGTAAAGTCTGTGAACCACGTAACGTACTTTATGCATTAATTATATATTTATTTAATAAAAATCTCTGAAAATAAATATGAATGATCATGCTATATCAACTTTGTCAGCATGTGGCATTCACCGCCTGTTGAAAGAGACTGCCATTGTCACAGAAATAGTTGCCATGGAGACCAGGCAACCTTTAGCTTTTTGAGAAAGGATCAAGAAAAGAATGCAAACAATTTTCATCAAATTTATTTTTTACTTTCTGTACAAACAAGTTTGTGCATCTGGGAACCTTAATAAATTCTCCCTACCGCATTCAAGATACTTACATAATTACAAATGTCAAAGTAGGCCTAATATAACTACTTGACACACACCATATTTCCATATATATGTGTGTGAAAATGTATTTGTTGCTCTGCTCAGCTTTTTCATTAAACCCCCAGACCTTAGTTTAACCTGACGTATCTAGCCACCTATCTTTATGCATTCACTGGATAAATTCAGATTTTTAAAAAGTTATTATTATGGATGCATTTTTGTATCTACACCTGTTGCGCAGTGATATTCTCATTTGGCTTACAAACACTGTGAAACTGGATTTGTGCATATCACATAATTTGTTTGTCAAACCTGAGAATGCACACTATACAATTTGGGGAAAATACTAATTTGGGGTTTTAACTTAAGCGTGTGGATCAGATATTCAAAATATGAATACAATATTGAAAAAAAGGTTCTTATAACAAGTGAAAAGCTGCAGTTTCCTGAGATATTTAAAATACTATAAACACTATGATCCCATGGTGTCTGTTTTCTGCACAGTTTAGCATTCAGTCCAGTTTGTTTACATCCCCAAGGCATAGTTTTAGTAGCGGTGACACAAAGCTTCCTCCTCCCTGAAACCTCCATGTTATTATGCCCTTCTGTAAGACAAATATAAATATTCTTGCTCCAAAACCTGCAGGAAAAAGAACATTTGAAACTGCCATAGTCTCGACCTACAGTTTACATTTAAATCCATAGATGTATGCTGTATATTAAATACTGCACCCTCAAGTGTTAATTGGTTTGGTTTCTGTTGTGCTGTGCTAATTAATTAGCTTGAATGCTGATGCTGTTTCAGATTTAAATTCATGTTCTATAATCGTCTTCATTCATGGTTATAAAAGCAATTATTTTTATTGGTAAACAAATCAGATCACTAGTACTGTATGTTTGTTATTTCCCACCCCTGGGAATAACCAAATTGATATATTCACCATGAACTGTATGAACAAATGCACCAACAGCTATAATTTCAGTCTAGGCACATCTGAAACGAAAACACATTGGAAATGTGAAAAAACGGCAAGTTATCAAAAGTGCCCAGCCATTTAAAGTGGAGATATCAAAAACACAAGACAAGTTAGAAGAAACCATTGGGTCATAGGCATCAGCTTCGTGGATGCTGTGGGTGCTTGAGTACCCCCAACATTTATTGCCCTGAGGATGTGCAAAAAAATGTTTACACTGGAAAAAAAACAGCACATAATGCAATTGTAATACAGTACCTCTTACTGCATGCTCGCCCGGCAGCTTGCACGGAAGCTCCAGAGAGGGGTCGGTGTTATCTGACTGTGAGGTAAAGTAACTTATGGTTCTGTGAATGGTCTTTTTTATTACTCCCCTCCCATGACAAGTTGCTTAAGTTAAGGGGTTAAGATGTTCCTGAAATAAAGCAGTGGCTGCAGCGAAGTAACTTCAAATGTCTATCACATGACACAAAAAATAAAATGCTAATGATAATGTATCAGGACGTGTTGAGAAAGGTGCTTAAGAACATTTAGAATTGTGATTTTCTTCTATCGTGATTGATGAAACAGCAGACATAAGCACCCATGAACACGTTTCAGTTTGTATTCGCTGGGTCAATGACACTTTAGAGGTTCACGAGGACTTTCTCGGATTCTACGAGACGGGTGAAACAACAGCAGAACTTTACAACATTGTCAAAATATGTCTTAAGGTCTGGCTTGGATTTAAAAAAAGTGCAGAGGACAGTGCTTTGATGGTGGTAGTAATCAGTGTGTAGTCCTAAATCTTAAAGTACCAGAACGCCAATACAAATATTGATTTTTCTAAAACAAATTATATAAATTTATGTTTTATTTGTACATTGAACTTGATGTAACGTTCAATAGGTCTTGAGTACCGAGCACCCCCAATCATTTGGAAAAGTTGGCGCCTATGATTGGGGCAACCTTGCCCAGCACAAAGCAAATAGGCACAATTGTAAAACTGATGGGGACCAAAGTTGCCCCAATTGTTTCTTCTAACTTATATCAAAAACACTTGGGCCAACCTTGGCCCCCATCAGTTTTACAGTTGTGCCTATTTGCTTTGTGCTGGGCAAGGTTGCCCCAATGGTTTCTTGAAACTTGGCTTGTGTTTTTGATATCTCCACTTTAAATGGCTGGGCACTTTTGATAACTTTTGACGGTTTTTTTTCACTTAATGGATAATAATAACACACATTACGGGAATAGCAAAATTGTTCAACCTGTATTGAGGCAATGTATTACTGTTTGGATAGGGTAAATGTAAATAGTAGTCTAGTCTTTGAAAGGGTTAAGATGTGAAATAGTGTAGCGGTTATGTAGTTGGAGTGAAAGTATGACTAGTTATGGTTCAAATCCTGCCTTTCGTATACATAAACCCTGCGTGCGAATCGAATCCAATATGCTTCCAATGCAGCTTGCATTGCAGATGCCATAGCTTTCACGCCAAGAGGTTTGCCCTTCCATTTCACAACATTTGCAAGTAGTGAAGTTACAGTTTTTAACAAGTAACGAGACAAAAGATTTTGTAAATAGTGATTATGTATTATCTCGATTGTATTGAAAGCTTTCATCTGATTTTGCAAACTATCATAATAAGCTTGATCTGTTCATTTAGTATATTGTAATCTATAACAAAAACATTGTCAATGTAAAAACAAGTTAGAAAAACGCATCAGCCGTTTAAAGGGGTGATATCAAACACAAAAGCCCAAGTTAGGAGAAGCAATTACGCCAGTCTTGTCAAGCATCAAGCAAATAGGCACAATTGGAATGGTGCTGGGGCCCAAGATTCACACAATTCTTGCTTCTAACTTGGCGCCTTTTTTGATCACTTCGCTCCACTTTATCACTCCACTTGAAATGCACAGTGGCGCAGCGGGCTAAGGTCGTGTGCTCTTCAAGAACGTCATGTTGCAAGTTCAAACCACTTGAAATGCTCTTTGTATGACTTGAAGTGACTGAGACACACACTCACACACTCAGACTGTGTGTGTTGTAGTGTGTGTGTTTCTCAGTGTATGTGTCTCGGTGTGTGTGTATCAGTGTGTGTGTGTCAGAGTGTTTGTGTCTCAGAGTGTTTGTGTCTCAGTGTATGTGTGTCTCAGTGTGTGTGTGTCAGTTTGTGTGTGCGTCAGTATCTCAGTGTGTGTGTCTCAGTGTGTGTGTATCTCAGTGTGTGTGTGTCTCAGTGTGTGAGTGTGTGTCTCACTCACTTCTAGTCATACAAAGAGCATTTCAAGTGGAGCGATAAAGTGGAGCGAAGCGATCAAAAAAGGCGCCAAGTTAGAAGCAAGAATTGTGTGAATCTTGGGCCCCAGCACCTTTCCAATTGTGCCTATTTGCTTGATGCTTGACAAGATTGGCCTAATTGCTTCTCCTAACTTGGCTTTTGTGTTTGATATCACCCCTTTAAACGGCTGTTGCGTTTTTCTAACTTGTTTTTTTACATTGACGATGTTTTTGTTATAGATATCACTTCTTTTTTTACTTCATCAAATAATGAATAAAGCGAGGGAAAGATATTCGAGAATGTGTATGGTAAAGAGACAGACAAACATTACAAGAAAATAATAAGTAGAGTAATATAAGAGAAATGAGAAAATATTTGAAAGTAAAATAATGGTAGAAGGGACTTTTGGACAGTATTGAAAGTGTAAACATTATATTCTTATAGTTGCATGAGTGGTGAAAACAATATGTCTATTTTGGTAGGTATTTATATATTGATATTTACGTAGGCACAAAACTACAATGTTTTAAATGGTTCAAAATGTACATATGCATGTCCGTGCTAAAGGGTAGTATCACAACACATTTTATTGCTGGAAAAAAACATTATTCTCCGTGATATAGTGGTCTTATGAACTTAGGCTAAGGCATTTGTAAACCATTAGATCTCTTCATAAAAGGCCATATACATTTCGTTTGCATTTCTTGACCATGGTTTGACTTCAATAAGTACATGCACCCATTTTCCAGTTGCACCCACAGCAAGAACAGACACATAGTGTCCTGAAGTAACATCCTGTCCTTGGTGTATGATAATGGAATCTAATTGGTAATTCCTGTTGTCCACAGTAATTGTGCTCTTCTGCACAGCAGCAAACTTAGCATTGTGTCACTTTGTAACGGTCCCGTCTGGTTTGGTTTCCCAAAGCATAAGTTGGACTGCAATCAGTCTCCCTGCTGATTAAATAAGTTCATGTTTCATGATTGGAGAAGTTTTGCATTGCCTACATTTGCTACCAGGAATCATTGCCCATGTCATTCCTATAAAGGAGTTCTTCCAAACATGGAATCTGTACCCAGCAGGTACATGTAGAGGATAAATATGCAACACCTCTCAGTTTGATGAGCAGTAGTTACATGTAGTACATAGAATGTCATGACTTATTGTGACTGAAACCATGCAAGATACTTCAGGACAAATTTCAGACAATTTGGTGAAACTCTGCAACATGTTGCTGCTCACCTCTACTGAAAGGTTCTCATAAGAAGACAAATAGCCACAGTAGTTAGAGACGCAAGTGGATGACAAGTGATCCTATTTGTGAACAAAGCTCCTGATAGCCTCTTGTTGACTGTGTTTTAATGAATCCATGTGGCAATGTGCCCCGCCCCTGTGTGCATTTCTGTATTGTATGTTGCGTGTGGTGTGTTAATGTTGGTGTATAGAGATGGCTGCACGGGATATAAATGGGTGTGTGCAGCACGAGTTATTTAAGATGTAGTATTGTATTTAGGCACGAGGATGGCACATCACTTCACGTGCATTTAAAGTATTTAATATGTGAGCACGAGGTTGCACATAATTAATTCACGTGCTGGGATTCAACTGAATAATTAATTGGTAATTGAATCCCGGCACAACAGTATATATAAATGCACGTTTTACTCACTCGGGGGTTGGGTGTTGGTGAGTGGAGAACGGAGAGAGAGGAGAACTAAAGTTAAATAAAAAAGATAACAATTGCTATTGCGTGCTGGTAGGACCAGCACGATACTTGTTTGTTTATTTAAACTCACCGTGTTTGTGTGTCTGTCCATCCACTGTTTGTTAGTGTCTGTTCGTTTTGTTTGTCTATTTATTTTGGCATAAAGTGCGTGTACTGTTTTTCTGTTAAAACCTTTTTATTTATAATAAACCAAGGCGCAAATAAAGCGCGCCTTCATCATTTCACCTCATCTGTCCTGTCTCTGTGTATTCATTTCCTGGTTCTGGCGCCACCACTCAGCCAGCCGTGTGACAATCCTTCAGAGGTTGCAAGTGAAGAAGGCACTGCAATGCTGCATTTGCATAGCATGAGGTGAAATTGGGGTTGCTCAAGCCTCTGAATGGATGTGTAAGTGCAATGTTCTCTTAGAAGACTGAGGCTTTTGCTGTTCCTGAACATTAATGATGGCTCGGTGAATGAAATGCGCATGATCTTTTACCTTGTTTCCCTTGTGCGTGTTAGTCTCCTTCAAGCTTTTCAGCTTCGGACAATAAATCCCTGTGACCCGATGGTACTCTTCAACTGCAGTTTGACATGCATAGATGCAGGTGGGGTCAAAGTTGATAAGGTGGATACCGCTTAAGGAAGTAACTGTCGAAAGTGCAATGAAACTTTGTCCATAGGAGAAAATGGAGTTACCACGATCCATCCTAACTGTTCTTAGAGTCATCCCCTGACATTTGTGAATGGTGAGCACCAATGACTGGGAACTGCTCTCGAACAATGTAGACTCTATCCATGATTTCAAACTTTGAGCATAAATGTTGAAAGGTATGGGTGACTCCATTGTTAAATTTGATGGTTATGGTTTTGAGCATACTTGTGTTTTTCCAGATAGTAGGAAATTGATGAGACCAGTGGCAATGTCAATGTTCTTGCAATTTGTTAATACAAATGCAAATGTGATACATTTACTACCAAACTAAATACAAATGCAAATATGTGACAAATGCTAAATGGACTTCAAATACTTTCCCATACAACAAATGTTAATTTATTAACATGGATTTGGCAGAGGCCTTTATCCAAGGTGACATACAAGGAAAGCAGTTTATATAATAACAACATAAACACAGTAATCACGTAGTTCATAATAATTAACAGGCAAGTACAAATATAGGAAGCAAGTTACATAAAACAGTGTTTCCCAATCTTGGTCCTGAGGACCCAGTGTTTGCTGATTTGTGTTCCAACTGAGCTTTAAATTACGAATTGAACCCTCAATTGAATGAATAAAATGTCTAATCAGAGCTTTTGAATTATTTGTAGAAATGGCTGGCTGCACAGGCCTCAATTAACACTAATCTAGGACTACCTAATGTTAACTGAGGTAACATAGTCCAAGATTAGTGCTGATCATGGTTTGTGAAAGCAGCCAAAAGAGTTGGATATTTCAAGTTATGTCTAACATTGCATTAAGTCACTAATTGTTAGTTCAATTGGGGGATCAATTTAATAATTGAGAACTCAGTTGAAACACAAACAACGAACACAGTGGGCCCAAGAGGACCAGGTTTGTGAAAGACTGACATAAATGATGATGAGATATGTATATATTTATATATATGTGTGCATTGCACAGTTATTATTTTACTTGTTTTGTTTGTTATGTTTAATAAAACATGAAGTTCTCAAAAGTGTCCTTTAGTTTGCATCTTTCAGGTTAATCAACTTTACCAGCAATACTGAGAAGTTTCTCTACTTTATTATGAGCATTATTATTGAAGAGTGTTTAAAATTGAAATATTTTTGAAGCTTTCCCATGATTTGAAATTCAAATGCAAATTCTTATATTTCAGAATATACAAATACCAAGTCAAATGCAAATAGTTCAGCAGATTGCATTTAAATTATTATTTATTTTTTAGCAGACACCCTTATCCAGGGCAACTTACAATTGTTACAATTATATCACATTATGTTTACACACAATTACCAATTTATCCAGTTGTTTATACTGAATCTAGGTAAAATACCTTGCTCAAGGGTACAACAGCAGTGTCCCTCACCCGTGATTGAACCCACAACCCTCCGGTCAAGAGTCCAGGTATAATGAGGTATCAACACTGCTGTTTAGGAATAGAGCACTTTTTTTTACTATACACACATTCCATTTACATACAAACGTTTCACACGTCTGTGGTTTTAGAGACGAGGCTGAAGTTGGCTTCTTATTCGCCAGCTTCTCATTCGCTCAGCTTCTTATTCGCTGGCTTTTAGTGCATAAATGTATTTGTCTATGTTGAAGAAGTAGCCTTGAATTTAACTGGTTAAATCACTTTGGGCCACCAATTTCTCTGCCAGTCCCTGACAAGGGGCAACCCCTATGCAAGCCCCACTTGTATTTAGCCCGGCCCAACGTGGTTTACTGGGGAAGAACAGCGGGTAAATATGCCACATATGCCAATTGCTCAGCTTCTGATTTGCTATTTATGTATCTACGTTGAATAAGTAGCCTTGCATTTAACGGGTTAAATCACGTTGGGCTGCTGATTTCTCTGCCGGTCCCTGACGTATCTCACGTTGAATAAGTAGCCTTGCATTTAATGGGTTAAATCCGCGTTGGGTGGCTGATTTCTCTGCAAGTACCCAGCGAGGGCCCCCCTCTGCAAGCTACACCTGTATTTACCCCGACCCAACATGGTTTACTGGGGCAGAACAGCGGGTACACTTGCTACATATGCCAATCGCTCAGCTTCTTGTTCACTCTTTATGTATCTATGTTGAATAAGTAGCCTTGAATTTAACGGGTTAAATCATGTCTGCAGGTACCTGACGAGGGGCACCCCTCTAAGCTACACCTGTATTTAGCCCGGCCCAATGTGATTTACTGGGGTAGAACAGCAGGCAATCATGCCATATATGCCAATCACTCAGCTTCCTATTCACTCTTTATGTATCTACGTTGAATAAGTACAGAAATCGGTGGCACAAAGTGATTTAACCCTTTAAATGCAAGGCTTTTCCAGCGAAGAAGCTGTGCAATTGGCATATCGCGGCATGTTTGCCCTCTGTTCTGCCCTAGTAACCACGTTGGGCTGGGCTAAATACAGGTGTAGTTTACAAAGGGGTGCCCCTGCATCAGGTCCCTGCAGAGAAAATCGGTGGCCCAACATTGATTTAACCCGTTAAATGCAAGGCTACTTATTCAAAGTAGATACATAAAGAGCGAATAAGAAGCTGAGCTTGGCATTGGCATATATTTACCTGCTGTTCTGCCCCAGTAAACCACGTTGGGCCGGGCTAAATACAGGTGTAGTTTGCAGTGCAGGTGCCCCTCGCCGGGTATCTGCAGAGAAATCAGCGGCAGTAAACCACATTGGGCCGGGCTACATACAAGTGGGACTTGCAGGAGGGTTGCCCCTCGCTAGGAACCTGCAGAGAAATCAGCGGCCCAACGTGATTTAACCCATTAAATGCAAGGCTACCTATTCAACATAGATACATAAAGTTTTAAGAAGCTGAGCGATTGGCATATGTAGCAAGTGTACCCGCTGTTCTGCCCCAGTAAACCACGTTGGGCCGGGCTAAATACAGGTGTAGCTTGCAGAGGGGGTGCCCCTCGCTGGGTACCTGCAGAGAAATCAGCAATCCAACATGATTTAACCCGTTAAATGCAAAGCTACTTATTCAACGTAGATACATAAATAGTGAATCAGAAGCTGAGCAATTGGCATATGTGGCATATTTACCCGCTGTTCTTCCCCAGTAAACCACGTTGGTCCAGGGTAACTACAAGTGGGGCTTGCAGAGGGTTGCCCCTTGTCAGGTACCGGCAGAGCAATCAGCGGCCCAACGCGATTTAACCCATTAAATGCAAGGCTACTTATTCAGTGTAGACAAATACATTTATGCACTTAAAAGCTTGCGAATAAGAAGCTGGCGAATAAGCCAACTTCAGCCCCATGTTTTACAGTGTAAATGTATGAAAAGAAGACAGACGTAGCCATAATACAGTCAAATTTAATATCACGTCTGTTAATGTCACACTCTGCTTATTCTCATCAAATTGAAATGTCCCGGCCCGAATATAATGCATGCTGTGACTTTGATGTTTTGTTTTTAAAATGTATTAATGTTCAATGCATTGCTGAGTTTGTTGCGCTTACTTATCAGGTGGTGTCTGGAATGATCCAAATGCAATTAAAACAGCGGGTGGAGGCGTGAGATAAATATATTCTTCTCTATATAACTTCTCTTATGCAATTATTTCAATAGCGATTAATATCCTTTGCGGTCCATTTCAATAAATTAAAAGTAAATCAGCTCATTTTTGCTGTTTAATCTACTATTTGTTAATAATGCAAGTAAAACTTCAAAGAAAAGTTTGAAGTATCTGGTATTGCCAGGCAGTCTCCCATCCAAGTACCAACCAAACACGCATATTATTATTATTATTATTATTTTAGCAGACACACTTATCCAGGCCAACTTACAATTGTGACATACAATTACCCATTTATACAGTCGGGTTTTTTACTGGACCAATCTAGACAAAGCAGCAATGTGTCCCCCACATGTGATTGAACCCAGTCAAGAACAAAGTGCTCTAACCGCTACTCCACAGATGCTGCAAGCGACGGATCACTAGTGTCTCGTTGTGTAAGGTCACGGAAAGTTCAAGATTTCACGTATTTGAGTGCCTACCATGAAAAATGTAAATATTGGTGATTTCTGCCTGAGGTATGAAATCAGATTCCGAAACAACAAAATTGCATGCTGTTTTTTGTCAATTCCATCAAACGCTGTGGATGCAGCACGAGCAGTTTCTGCATATGGACACAACAAAGACAAACCACGAGTGTTGAAACTGCAACAAGATGCACGATTATTATTATTGTTATTTATTTTAGTACAGCAGCGGTGTCTCTTATCTGGGATTGAACCCACAACCCTCCAGTTAAGAGTCCAGAGCCCTAACCACTACTCCACACTGCTGCCCATACTGGCCTTTAACAAATAACTAGTTTTCTGCTCACGGGCCAGACAATTTTTTGTGAGTGTGTGTGCGTGCGCCCGCGCCCGCGCGCGCGCGTGTGTGTGTCTGTCTGTCTGTCTGTGTGTGCGTGCGCGCGCGCGTGTATGAGCATGCTTGCGTGCGCGTCATATAATTTAGTGTGTGTAAAGAAAAACGGTTTTGTCACTTGCATTAAATCCTGTTTTTAACATTTTGTTTTTCAGTCAGCATAACGCTATACAACACAGTCCGTTTAATTACTGTATACAAGTTTTAAATGTTTACAAAACTCAACGTTGCCGAACTTGTTTAGTTTTAATCAGTTTTGTCTGCTTGTTACTTTTTTCAGCCAACACATTTAAATGACCCTTGTTTGTTACAATTTAAAAGATTATTTTAAACGTTACAATGTAAATGTTGACTCAGTAGCTACCATTAAATGTTTCAACCTCGGTGACTTTCTTTGATGCGCTATTAATTTTAGGCAACTTGCAAATTTTTTTTTTTTTACATGAAACTTGTACTTTTTATATAGGTACAGTGCCTTGCGAAAGTATTCGGCCCCCTTGAACTTTGCGACCTTTTGCCACATTTCAGGCTTCAAACATAAAGATATGAAACTGTAATTTTTTGTGAAGAATCAACAACAAGTGGGACACAATCATGAAGTGGAACGAAATTTATTGGATATTTCAAACTTTTTTAACAAATAAAAAACTGAAAAATTGGGCGTGCAAATTATTCAGCCCCTTAAGTTAATACTTTGTAGCGCCACCTTTTGCTGCGATTACAGCTGTAAGTCGCTTGGGGTATGTCTCTATCAGTTTTGCACATCGAGAGACTGAAATTTTGCCCATTCCTCCTTGCAAAACAGCTCGAGCTCAGTGAGGTTGGATGGAGAGCATTTGTGAACAGCAGTTTTCAGTTCTTTCCACAGATTCTCGATTGGATTCAGGTCTGGACTTTGACTTGGCCATTCTAACACCTGGATATGTTTATTTGTGAACCATTCCATTGTAGATTTTGCTTTATGTTTTGGATCATTGTCTTGTTGGAAGACAAATCTCCGTCCCAGTCTCAGGTCTTTTGCAGACTCCATCAGGTTTTCTTCCAGAATGGTCCTGTATTTGGCTCCATCCATCTTCCCATCAATTTTAACCATCTTCCCTGTCCCTGCTGAAGAAAAGCAGGCCCAAACCATGATGCTGCCACCACCATGTTTGACAGTGGGGATGGTGTGTTCAGGGTGATGAGCTGTGTTGCTTTTACGCCAAACATAACGTTTTGCATTGTTGCCAAAAAGTTCGATTTTGGTTTCATCTGACCAGAGCACCTTCTTCCACATGTTTGGTGTGTCTCCCAGGTGGCTTGTGGCAAACTGTAAATGACACTTTTATGGATATCTTTAAAATGGCTTTCTTCTTGCCACTCTTCCATAAAGGCCAGATTTGTGCAGTATCGACTGATTGTTGTCCTATGGACAGAGTCTCCCACCTCAGCTGTGTAGTCTCTGCAGTTCATCCAGAGTGATCATGGGCCTCTTGGCTGCATCTCTGATCAGTCTTCTCCTTGTATGAGCTGAAAGTTTAGAGGGGCGGCCAGGTCTTGGTAGATTTGCAGTGGTCTGATACTCCTTCCATTTCAATATTATCGCTTGCACAGTGCTCCTTGGGATGTTTAAAAGCTTGGGAAAATTTTTGTATCCAAATCCGGCTTTAAACTTCTCCACAACAGTATCTCGGACCTGCCTGGTGTGTTCCTTGTTCTTCATGATGCTCTCTGCGCTTTAAAACGGACCTCTGAGACTATCACAGTGCAGGTGCATTCATCACGGAGACTTGATTACACACAGGTGGATTCTATTTATCATCATTAGTCATTTAGGTCAACATTGGATCATTCAGAGATCCTCACTGAACTTCTGGAGAGAGTTTGCTGCACTGAAAGTAAAGGGGCTGAATAATTTTTTTGCGCCCAATTTTCAGTTTTTTTGTTTGTTAAAAAGTTTGAAATATCCAATAAATTTCGTTCCACTTCATGATTGTGTCCCACTTGTTGTTGATTCTTCACAAAAATTACAGTTTCATATCTTTATGTTTGAAGCCTGAAATGTGGCAAAAGGTCGCAAAGTTCAAGGGGGCCGAATACTTTCGCAAGGCACTGTATATAAATGTCAATTGCTGTGCATAAACGCATCAGCCAAATCAATTAATATGACATGTAGTTTTCTAGCTTGCTATTTATTAATTTATTTATACATTTATAATATAAACGTATTCATTTCTACATTTATTTATTTAAAAATATTTATTTCTAAATGTATTTATTCCTCTAAATGTATTTATGTCCCTGACCACATTCCGGCGCCTCCTTAAGACCCACCTCTTCAAAGAGCACCTGTAGAACTCCTCTGTTTGTATCCTGGGACACTATCACCCTTCATGTAAATGTGCTTTATTTTGCTCTTATCAAGCCCCCTATTTTACTGCATTTAATCCTGTACTTCAGAATACTGTAATCTGCCAAGTGTTTAACCTGTAGTACTTTGTATTTAATCACATCCTGATGTAACTATCACTATTACCTGCTGTATTATTGAATTGTGGTTTGTCAAACTTGTACTTTGCTTGAACAAAAGTTATTGTATTTCTTGCTCTTATTGTATTACTTGTATTGTAACGCTTGAAATGTTTTTGCTTCACGATTGTAAAATTAAAAGCCCTGGATAAGGGCGTCTGCTAAGAAATAAATAATAATAATAATAATATTTAAATCATTTATTTATTTCTACCAAATAAATAATTTCTTTATTTATTTTTAATTAAACAATTTATCAGAGATTAGAGATTTAGACAAGGAAGCTACATGCCACTCTTTGTGTGCAATTCCACTCTATGGTATCTACCCGAACAAACAGGAAACTAGAAATTTTCAGGCAGGAAATCGAAGCTGGTCAGGTTTGGATGTAAGCTTAAAAAATATCTCTGTGAAGCTAGCAACAATTTCACTTCGGCATAACTTCGGTGAATGCTACTTCCGCATCTCGATGTCGGAACCCGCTGTTTTTTTTCAAAATAAAGTCTCTCCATCCTGTCATTCATATAACGGTTGAAAGAGACAGTAAAGTTGCAGCAAGAATGTACATTAATACATTGGTCGCCATTCATTATTAATTTAATTATTAATATTATTTTTAAGAATATTATTAATGACCAAGGTCTCCTGTATTATTTATATATATATATATATATATATATATATATATATATATATATATAGTTGTTTTTGCATATACTGTATGAATTACTGTAACCTATAAATGCAAAAACAAGGCGATAAATGATCATTTATTAGGCTTAATATATATTAACAGAGACCAAGACTTTCACTTCAACACCAGGTAATTTATTATTTATTAATTGATTTTGCTCTGTAGGAATGAGATAGGCTACTTCTGAAATAACAATAATTTGGGAATCACTGCCTTAAACAATGTAATAATAATCTTTAGTTGTATAGTGCAATCAATGTGTAATACAGTGGCTCAAATGGCTTTACAAGCAGAATTCAGCAGAGTAAAATACCGAAACAAAAGTACAATTATGAAAAGCAGCCCAAAGCACTTGGTAAGCAGAATACAGAATAAAATACAGAAATAGAAAAAAGTACTATTAAGAATAAAAATATATAAAACACTTTTAAACAAGATTTAAAAATAACAATGTGGGTCCTTTGTTATTAAAAGTGCATTCACTTAAATAATCTAATTAAAAAAGAAAATAATGTAGTAATTTATTGTATTGTAAGCAATGGATTCTGCATTATCTGACAGTGGTTCACGCCATACAGACCAAGAAAAGTGGTCCACATCACTCACTGGGTACCACCACAAAACCATTTTTGCTGGTGATGCTGGAGCAAATAAAAAGGTCATTTTCTTTTTAGTATTGATGTTTTTTTTTAAACCATCTCATTCAAGTTTGTACCTTTAATGACTGCTGGTGTATACCCGCATACTAATGGAAATAAGTTGTGTCTTATAGGATTCTGTTAACACATACTAAGGTATGTTGTGAATGAGTACAAACATACAGTATAGCTGTTCAAATGAAAACACGAAAATAATCTATGTGACTTACATACCTTCAGAAATGCATTGCTAATAATGTATTATCTATGTGTATATATCTCTTTTTAGTTTGTGATGGTACTTGGCAACTGGAGGGTTGTGTATTTCAGCCATTCCTGAAAAAATTAAGGATTGTAACTCAGTAAAAGGGGGGTTAAATGTAATGAACAGACTCATAGTGAATAGAAAATGGGGTTGGTTGTGCCAGATTTACGTCACTGCTATTGTTGCTGGGGTTTTAGTAGTGCCCGGGTGCTGAAAACATGACATTTTGGCTGGTGGGTTGTGTATTTCAGTCAGTCCTGAAAAAATTAAGGATTGTAACTCAGTAAAAGGGGGGTTAAATGTAATGAACAGACTCATAGTGAATAGAAAATGGGGTTGGTTGTGCCAGATTTACGTCACTGCTATTGTTGCTGGGGTTTTAGTAGTGCCCGGGTGCTGAAAACATGACATTTTGGCTGGTAGGTTGTGTATTTCAGTCAGTCCTGAAAAAATTAAGGATTGTAACTCAGTAAAAGGGGGGTTAAATGTAATGAATAGACTCATAGTGAATAGAAAATGGGGTTGGTTGTGCCAGATTTACGTCACTGCTACTGTTGCTGGGGTTTTAGTAGTGCCCGGGTGCTGAAAACATGACATTTTGGCTGGTGGGTTGTCTATTTCAGTCAGTCCTGAAAATTGAAATGTGTTTGTTTTTTTATTGCTTTGTTTAACATCATGAATGGCATTTGCAATTACTGTATAATCTAATGTATTTGCTTTTTTGTGTTTGGTTGGGGTTGGACTTCCTCCCTTAAGTTTAGTAATATTAAGTGTAATATTTAGTGTATTCATCACACCTGCAGTCCTACCTCTCTCCTTCACCACACCTGTAGTCCTACCTCCCTCCTTCACCACACCTGTAGTCTTACTTCCATGCTTCATACCTGTAGTGTTACCTCCCTCCTTCACCTAAGCTGTAGTCCTACCTACCTCCTTCTCCATCACCTCACCTGTAATCAGCCCTACTTCCTTATTAGACACCTTTTTTCTAAGACCGTTCACCCTTACTTCCCTTTTTTTTATATACAATCCACATTAATGTAATGTAATGCAGCTACACATTGAGGAAATGTAATTCAGATAATAGCACAGAACTGACAATCACTCAGATTGTTTTGCATTTTTTGTCTAATGCCAAAAGAACATCAAATTAAAACAACACAAATGAAGTTTTAATACTTACAGACATCATCTCCAGGAATAGCTCCTCCGCTGCCTTCTCGGTGGTACCGTGCTTCACCTCTGCCCACTGGAAAGGATCAGCTCTGCTGATTACTGGTGCTGACCCTCTCACAACCACACGTGGAGTGAGGCCAGGTTTACTGCTCTGCAAACCTGCTGATCACTGGTGCTGACCCTCTCACAACCACCGTGGAGTGAGGCCAGGTTTACTGCTCTGCAAACCTGCTGATCACTGGTGCTGACCCTCTCACAACCACCGTGGGTGAGGCCAGGTTTATTATTATTATTATTATTTATTTCTTAGCAGGCGCCCTTATCCAGGGCGACTTACAATCGTAAAGCAAATACATTTCAAGTGTTACAGTACAAGTAATACAATAAGAGCAAGATAAATACAATGACTTTGGTTCAAGCAAGTACAAGTGTGACAAAATACAATTCAATAATACAGCAGATAACAGTGACAGTGATAGTTACATCAAGATATGATTAAATACAAAATACTACAGATTAAACACTTGGCAGATTACAGTACTCTGAAGTACAGGATTAAATGCAGTAAAATAGGGTGCAGATAAGAGCAAATAAAGCGCAACCTCTTACGCCCTCTAGTCCCATGGTGAAACACGGAACTGCGTAAACATTATATTTCATAACTCATTTGTAATATTATTACAAAAGCAAAACAGAAAAAAAGCGACTCAATATCAAAATCGTTGTTTTCCTACCGTCAAACAGCGAAGAATTTTTCGAATCCGTCATTTCACCGCTGAGATATCCCATTCGCAATGTCTCTAGTACCCCATGCTTCCAAAACAAAAGGCGATCGACTAGCTTGCGTTTTGCTGCTCTGGTCTTACAACCTTGATGACGAAGTCTCCCTGATCACGTTGTAGGGAGGTCACAAGCTTTCCATTCATACCTTTACTTTGTTTGTAGCCCAATCCATTACAGAGTAATCGATGTGCAAACAAACACGCCCACCTCTTGAATGAGATAAGGAAAAAAAAAAAAAAAAAACAAAGGCTAATGCATGTGGCAATGGATAGCATGTGAGGTGCCAGAAGTTAACATCCCTTTTAGAACTTAGTGTATCACTGGACATAAAGATTTACACAATGTTTATTTTGGAGAGGTTTGGGGACCCTTGGGCTTAGCTTTGTAAAAACTCCTGTAGAATTTGATCCCTTTGTTCAAACAGTTCCAAATTTTTTACCCAGTATAGTAGACATGTTGGTGAAGCACTGGAAAAAAATCTGGCTCTTTTCATATGCTACAAGTTGAAAAAATGACTATAGAACATAAAAAAATGAAAAGCGTTTGTTGTTTTTTTATGTATTTTTTCTGGATATCTCCTTCCAGTGTGGTACCTTAGTTTGACGACTTATATCTCATTGTGTATAAGAGGTATGTACGTTTTTCTTTCACATTTGAGGTAAGAAAGTTTCAGACTTTTGATACTGGTACAGATGGTAATTCTAAGTGATTTAGTTTTGCCGATGCAACATGGTAAAAACAGCTAAACTCTTTGAGCTGTATAGAGACTCTCGGTAGTTTCAAACAAGTTTTTCTAACTTGTACGAGGAACTACCGTTCCTCTCAATGTTTTCATATTTAGGAAGTAGTATTCAGGGAGGCGGTGTTGAATTCTCAAAATGTTTGTTTTCTTTGAAACTACAGAGAATTCCTGTCGGGGCCGGCACCAAAATAATAACCCTCGCTTTAGTCTTGGCACTTTCAATGCATGTTCTCTCGGTCCCAGCTCACCACGCTCGCTCAGTCGCACCCACAGTTTCTCATTCAAGTTCAGCTGGACTGTCTCCAGTACCCACCCTTATTATATAACCTCCCGGTTTTTCCGCCACTGTCCGGCTCATCAACCTGTCAAATATGTAGGCTATCCTTCAGCATAGCAAATTCTCAGAAATTAACGTTCCTTTTTTGTCCAGTGGGGACCACAAATAGCGTTACTCTCATCATCCGTATCGAGAGGAAACTGTACTTCCTTGCGCCAATAGCGACCACAGTGAGCGTTACACTGGCAGGAAACCAAAATGTTTCAGAGATCAAGATCAGAATCTCAAAATGTAAAAATATGTCCCCAAAATTCTCAGCTGGCTGACTTCCTTCATCTTTCAAAATACTGCTTGTTTTCTCAACTAACTGTGTAGCACTGACAGTAACACAACATGCTTGCAAACTGAAGGTTATAGTTTTCAAATCCCACGCATGCTAGACCTTTTTAGGTTTATATTATATAAAAAAGATATTTTATGCATGCAAATATTCAATTTTAAAACATAAATAAATAATTTAATATAAATGATATAACATGACAATAAGTCGTTCCTAGTATATTTCCATGTTTTTTTTTTTTTTTTTTATTTAGTCGTTGCCAATTAGTTTTATTATTTTTCCCCAATTTTAAATGCCCAATTATTTTTTTAGCTCAGCTCACCACTACCACCCCTGCGCTGACTCTGGAGGCGAAGATGAACAAATCCGTCCTCCGGCGTGTGCCGTCAACCGCCCGCTTCTTTACACTCTGCAGACTCACCGTGCAGCCGCCTCAGAGCTACAGCGTCGGAGGACAACGCAGCTCTGGGCAGCTTACAGGCAAGCCTCAGATGCCACACCGTTTACCGTCTGGGTCATTGAGTTTGGATACCCGTGGCTGTGCACCTTTCCTAAATGACCAACTTCCACCTACCCTACGGAATAAATTGTCGTGCCATTTAGTTAAGGGTTCCCGTTACAGTGCCCTCACAGGTCGAGAGGAGATCTAACACCAAGCACCATTCGATCTCTGTCACAGAGCCTTATAAGAAAAGGCCATTCCTCCCATACTATTTGTATTTTCCTCGGAATAACCAAAGAGCCCTGCATCCTGAGATCTAAGATTCCGCTTTGGAATGTATGGGATCAACAGCTGTTGTAAATAACTGGGTGCTAATCCATTAAGGGCTTTATAAGTTAAAAATAAAATCTTAAAATCAATTCGAAACTGTACAGGAAGCCAGTGTAAGGAGGCCAAGACAGGAGTAATATGTTCACCTTTTCTGGTTTTAGTTAGAATTCTTGCAGCAGCATTCTGAATAAGCTGCAAGTGAGATACCAAATACTTTGGAATCCCAGAAAAAAGTGCATTACAATAGTTGTTTCTCGATGAAACAAAGGCATGCATTAGCCTCTCAGCATCAGATACAGAAATAATAGATCTAAGTTTAGTAATATAATATACCTTGAAAACACGTACACTATCCTTGCTATATAGAGTCTGGCAATTCTAAGCTGATAACATGGCGTGAGGAACTACTGTTCTCTCAATATCCATGCCTTCATTATCATAGTGAGGAGCCTAATAAAGTTAGTAGATTATGCTAGAAGAGCACATTTTAAATGTGCTAACATAATATTTTCATCATAGAGTCAGTCCATGCATGACCAATTTGTTCCTATTTATTCCTTAACCAAGCATCCTCCAGGATGTATTACATTATTGCTCAATTCACAGTTTATAAGAAAATTAAACATACTCCAGGAGACAATAACCCAATGTGACACAACTATAGTTAAACAGCATTGAATGAGAATAAGTACAATAAGAAAATGTAGACAGTTGTTTAACTGCTGTGTTTGAAGATTATAGCATTTATAAATTACTATTAAACTTATTACACAGCATATCCTGCAGTTTGCACTATCATTGCAATTATTAGCTTGCATGCAACCCAGCCTTTACTCTGGCATCTTCGGTTGGTTTTCTGTGTAAGCCAGTGAAGGCTGTGCCACTCCACAGGGTGTTTCCTAAAGGTTCTTATTAAAATTGTCACCCCTCAGCACTTGGTGAAAACATCTGCTGTATTAAGAGATCCTAATGTATCATATACACTGGTAAATCAATTTCTCTGATATACACTAGCTGATTATGTGACATTTCCTTTACATAACATGGCTCCATTATGTATCTTTTTATATCCTAATAAATTGGCACAGTGCGTTAAGACAGTAATGGTCACAACTCCCTGATAATAACCACCAGAGTTAGTCAAGCAGTCTCCAAGTTAAAGATATAAAGATTTAATGGCGGAAAGGTCATTCTCCCAGACAGTAGTGAATGATTCAAGGGGTCAAAATGCTATGATGATTTGACATTGGTTCATAATATATTAAACATGATAAGCCATTTTTCAGATTAGATTTTTGTACCCTTCTGAAATTTTCTTTGCAATTTATCAATAATTCATTTTTCTGATGGCAAGCAACATTGTATCAGTGGTGCTAGGCTACTCATTATATTGGTAGTGTGCAAGGTTCTAAACAAAGTCTCAAAGATAGATTTTGATAGATAGCAGTTACAGTTTTAAAGACATGTTGAGTGATTGTTTATACTGTGTACACAGGAAAAGTGTACAGCAAACTTCCCTTAACGCTCCACTCACATGATGGTTGGAACAATCATGACCATTGTTAGCTGAGCCACATAGATCCACGTCTTTCAGTACAATGTACCAGCCCAAGCATCCTGAGATGGATTTACCAGTGAGCAGGAGGAGGATGGGAAATGTAGTTCTGAGAGGTCCATGCGGGTACATGTGAAGACATCTTGAGGCAGGGAATGCAATTTAAAAGTTTTAAAAAGTGGTCAAAATGTAAAAAAAATAAATAAAAACAATACAATACACACACGTTACGTTAACAGTTGTAACAACACATGGAACATGTAACACAATAAAATAAAAAAGTCCTTATGTACCCTTTAAGACTTTTCCATTAACAAAAGGGGGTTAGAACCTTTTGCTGTTTGTCTTTCTACTTTTGATTTCTTGAGATTTTTTCCCCAAAGCATGTTTCCCAGCCTTAGGCTATTGATATTAAAATGTACTAGATAAACACTAGAAAATCCCAAGATAGACCTCTCCCCTCTGTGTTGTAGTGCAAAAAAAAAAGTAACTTATGATTTATAACCAGACTTAAAATAACATTTGTAGCTGAAACAGGATAGCCATTTTATTGGTGCTGATAGTGACAACATAAGTATTATCTACCAAATGGTATGACACAGGAGTACCGCAATATGTATTGGAGGGTTGAGTATATCATTCAAATATTACTAATGTTGGAAAACCATTCTCCTGTAGGGCAAAATGTAATTCTATAAATGATCTGTTTCATTAACTTATTTAGCATTTAAGTATCTAAGTAATGTATTTGAGTATCAATGAATTACATTTAGGAGGCAGTGTGGTGCAGTGGTTAAAGTCCAGGGTCACCGCTTCAAATCCCACCTCTGCCACTGACTGACTCAATGTTTGACCCTGAGCAAGTCACTTAACCTCCTTGTGCTCCATCCTGCGGATTAGATGTTAAATGTAAGTGACTCTGCATATAGTTCACAGCCTACCTCTGTAAAGTGCTTTGTGATGGTGGTCCACTATGAAAGGCGAGATATAAAAATAAAGATATTATTATTTAAAGTACTAACCAGTAGAGGGAACTAAACTGTTAGAATTACATTTAGTTTCAAAACAGGCCCCAAAATACTTTTACTGAAGTGTATATATTGCAAACTCTTGAAATGAAACATATAGTTGGTTGTGAATTGCTAACTTGCAGCTAGCGATTACCAGTAACAAGGGTGTTGCTATTTGTTGTCAGGATAATGCTTATCTTGATGACCTGCTCTCTTCAAGCAGCTATTCCCTGCACACCAGATAATCTTTGATGCAGATTCTAGGGCAATTCCCGGGTATTATACCACTGGTTCTGATATTTTCTTCATAGGTCTGTCAAAAGATTCCATAACTACCGCAATATTTATAAACCTGTGTAACAGGGGCGAGGTGCCCTGTACATTGTTTTGTTTATTTATTTTTAGAACGGCGTCCCCTCCGCCCCTGTGTTATTTTGTATTATTAGTATTATGATTTAGTAATGTTTTGTTTTGTTTAAATGATGGCATAGCCGATTGTTTGTCTATTTTGGGTAGTAGCGTGGATGGGAAACCCCATCCACAGTAGTAATTAATAAACTTCGTGCAGATTGTGGCTGAGGGTAATAGAATAATTAATTGCAAGCTAGTTAAACCCCTCGGCCCACGATATAAAAAAGGCTGCAGCTTTCTAGCTCGGGTGGGTGTTTTAGGAGGCGGAGAGGCGAGTGGAAGAACTGAGAGAGAGAAACTTAAAAATAACATAGGAACAGTGAAGGCAATCTGCCCAGCCTGACCTGCGTTTTTATTTATTTTGTGTTCGAGATTTGTTTATGTTTAAACCTTTTATTTTAAGCTCTGTGATCAAGTTTCTTTTTGTTAAAATATTTTATTTATTTTTGCTTTTTAAATAAAAAGCAGTTAGCCGATTCTTTACTTTAACTGCAGTACTTGCCTGGTGTCAGTGTTTTCCCGTCCCTGCTTCTGCCGTGACGTCACCGCTCAGTCACCCTGTCACATGTGGTGTCCAGCGTGGGATCACCAGCGCCTCCTAGACTCAGGCAGAAGTGGGGTACTGCAGTTTTTTTTTTTTTTTATTGTGTGTGGAGAAAGGAGAGTGAGGAGGAAGAAGGATGGGAGGAAGAAAACAGAGGATAGGAAGAAGGAGGAGATGCAGACAGCAGCAGCTGCAGGAACAGCAGGCACAGGAGGAGATCAGCTGGGAAGCCCTCCTCCACAACATAAGTAAGATGTACTGTTGCTGCATCTGTGTGGAGCGGGGGCATTTTCCAGTTAATTGCCCCCTCTCGCTGAAGAGTGGGATTACAGCTGCTGGAGGGGAGACAAGTGGGAGGAGCCCGAACGTCCTGCACCTGAAAGGGAGGAGCCCGAACGTCCTGCACCTGAACGGGAGGAGCCCGAACGTCCTGCGCCTGAAAGGGAGGAGCCCGAATGTCCTGCGCCTGAAAGGGAGGAGCCCGAACGTCCTGCGCCTGAAAGGGGGGAGTCGGTGCGTCCACAGCCCAAGAGGGGGGAGTCGGTGCGTCCACAGCCCAAGAGGGGGGGTGCATCCACAGCCCAAGAGGGGGGGGAGTGGTGCGTCCACAGCCCAGGAGGGGGAGTCGGTCGTCCACAGCCCAAGGGGAGGCGAGCGTCTACAGCCCGTCTCCGCCAGCAGAGGAGAGTTCCTGCTGGTTCCACCTCCACCGCCCTGGGAGGACTGTGTGTCGCTCCCACCTCCGCCAGCAGAGGGAGAGTTCCTGCTGGTTCCACCTCCACCGCCCTGGGAGGACTGGGTGTCGCTCCCACCTCCGCCAGCAGAGGGAGAATACCTGCTGGTGCCTCCTCCTCCGTGGGAGGACTGCGTGTCGCTCCGCCTCCGCCAGCAGAGGGAGAGTTCCTGCTGGTTCCACCTCCACCACCATGGGAGGATGACTTGTCGCTCCCACCACCACCAGCAGAGGAAGCATGCCTGCTGGTTCCGCCTCCATCGCCGCCACCAGCAGAGGGAGCATGCCTGCTGGTTTCACCGCTGCAGCCAGAAGGGAGGAGCCCCTGCCGCCCGCAGCCAGAAGGGGAGGAGCCCTGCCGCCTTCGCAGCCAGAGGGGAGGGAGCCCCTGCCGCTTCGCAGCCAGAAGGAGGAGCCCCTGCGCTTCCGCAGCCAGAAGGGGAGGAGCCCCTGCCGCCTTCGCAGCCAGAAGGGAGGAGCCCTGCCACCGCCAGGAGCAGCAGCAGGAGCTGCCTCTGCCTCCACCACCTGAGGGAGAGGAGCAGGAGCTGCCTCTCCCTTCCGACAGGATGGACCGGGACAGGAGGCTGGCGGTCCGCAGCTGCTCCTGCACAGGCTGCTAAAAGCGAGCAGGGAAAACCGCCCGGTCGCAGCGGCTGAGAAGAGGGCCAACCCTAGCACCGCCGCTGGTCCTGGCTCCCCTCCTGCAGTCGCCTCCTGAGGGGTCCGCTGCCGCCGTCACCTCCTGAGGGACCGCTGCCACCCTGTCGTGCATCCCCGGGAATGCCAGTTCGCCATCGCCCGGGGATCCCAGCCTTACACCGCCCAAGGATGCCAGCCTCGCACCGCCCAGGGATGCCACGCCCGCTCCACTCAGGGATGCCCGCCTGGATAGCCTGGGGCTGCCTGTTTCTCCGCATCGCCTGGGGCTGTCTGTTTCTCCGCGCCGCCTGGGGCTGCCTGTTGCTCCGCGCCGCCTGGGGGCGGCCTTTTGCCGCTGGGGGTACAGGGGTACAAGGAGAAGTGGAGCTCCGCTGCCGCCTCCATGGCCAGGGGCTCCCCTCCCGAGTTCGCCTCCTGAGGTCCGCTGCTGCTGCCGTCGTCTCCCGGTCCGCTGCTGCTGCCGTCGCCTCCCGAGGTCCGCTGCTGCTGCCCGTCGCCTCCCGGTCGCTGCTGCCATCGCCTCCCGAGGGTCGCTGCTGCTGCCGTCGCCTGGGGTGGCCGAGGATCCTGCGCTTAGCCTGAGGTCGCCAGGGATCCTGCTTAAGCCAGGGGTCGCCAGGGATCCTGCCTTCGCCTGGGGTCGCCGAGGGTCCTGCTTCGCCTGGGTCGCTGGGCGCCTGCTTTGCCTGGGGTCGCCGAGGATCCTAGCCGCCTGGGGTCGATTGAGGGTCCTGTCACTGGGGTCGCTGGGTGCTCTGCTTCGCCTGGGGTCGCCGGGATCCTGTCCAAGCCTGGAGATTAAACTGTGTGTGGCCGAGCCCCACGAAGGGAGCTGTGGCCATGAAGAAAGGGGGAGGTCAGGAGACTGCTCCCAGCCGCACTTTGTCGGTCGTGGTGGTCGGAGCCCCACGGAGGGGAGCTGTCGGCCATGAAGAAAGGGGGAGGTCAGGAGACCAGCTCCCCGCAGCAGTTTCCAGCTGCTGGAAATTGGCTGGCCGGAGCCTGGAGGGGAACTGCCGCCATGAAGAAGGGGGGGGGAGGTCAGGAGACCAACTCCCCAAACCGACTTTCAGCGGCAGGATAGTGTGTGGGGGAGCCCCGAAGAGGAGCTGCCAGCCACAAAGAATTAAGGGTGCGGACCTCCCACCATGGCCACCCCCATGGACACTGTGCTTCCCCTCTTCCGGGACTTTGAGACTGAGGGGAGGTGACCGTTGGGGCCAAGTGTGCGTTGCACAAGGGGATATGTAACAGGGGCGAGGTGCCCTGTACATTGTTTTGTTTATTTATTTTAGAACCCCCCCTCCACCCCTGTGTTATTTTTTATTATTAGTATTATGATTTAGTAATGTTTTGTTTTGTTTAAATGATGGCATAGCCGATTGTTTGTCTATTTTGGGTAGTAAGGCTGGGAAACCCCATCCACAGTAGTAATTAATAAACTCGTGCAGATTGTGGCGGGGGTAATAGAATAATTAATTGCAAGCTAGTTAAACCCCCTCGGCCACGATATAAAAACTGCAACTCTCTAGCTCGGGTGGGTGTTTTAGGAGCGGAGAGAGCGAGAGTGGAGAAGAACTGAGAGAGAAAACTTAAAATAACATAGGAACAGTGAAGGCAATCTGCCCAGCCTGACCTGTGTTTTATTTATTTTGTGTTCGAGATTTGTTTATGTTTAAACCTTTTATTTTAGCTCTATGATCAAGTTTCTTTTTGTTAAAATATTTTATTTATTTTTGCTATTTAAATAAAAGCAGTGACTAGCCCGATTCTTTACTTTAACTGCAGTACTTGCCTGGTGTCAGTGTTTTCCGTCCCTGCTTCTGCCGTGGCGTCACCGCTCAGTCACCCTGTCACAACCTGTTAAAATGAAAACAATTGCCCTCATCACTCTCAGTATGATCTCTATATCTGTATTCAGGTTTTATGCATGCATGTATTTATTTACTGTCTACTACTATTACTCCACAGAACTTCCTTTTATGTGGTTAGATATGAAATCTGTTAAAAAGTACAAATAATGACCTTTTATCATTCTGACACCTATAATGCATTTTAAAGTGTTTAGTGTTTACTTTAGAGTGTATAGGAGGTATCGGAAATGCTTCAGGGCTACTTCCTGAATGTACTACTTGGTTTCAGCCAATATAAAGTGACGATTCCCATTTGCAGTCAGCTTTCATTTACTGCATTACTCAGTTATTCCGAGAATACAAGGAAACACAAGGACCCTTATTTATATTTCAGGCTTGAGACGTTATTGGCTTGCTTACAAAGGTAGATAATGCAATTTACAAGACAACCAAAACAACATAAACTACAGGGGGCCTGTTATCACCACAGTGAGAGCATGTTTTGGGCGAGGCCATTGGGAGAAAGATACGCTGATAAGCCGATCTTGCCACGACAGGTGCGGGTACTGCAGGAGGAGTGTGCAGGGAGGCGTCTGTTTACCATTTGAAGGCATGTTTTTTTTTGGCAAATAGCATGTTATTGTTTGTCATGGGATAAGCAACTCAGCATTGTGTAAATAGGGAGCTAGGGGATGCAGTAGAAAGAGATGAAGTGACTGCTGGTGAGCCTGTGTTAGTATACTTCAGTACATTTTCAGGCACATTAGAGACTCCCAAGAGCAGGACACAAACAAAATGTATGGGGTCATGTGAACAGGCTGGCTCTAGGGGTGACGTCAGGCCAGAAAGAAACACACAAACAGACAGTACTGGAAGGTGAAACTGAGGCTGCGGCGCTCAGTGCGTTTAATTGTGAAAATAAAGGTTTAAACAAAAACAGCACAAGGCCCAAAATAAACAGACAAACAAATGCACTAACACTAACAAACAGGGTGGACGAGCATGCTAAACAAACAAGTATCGTGCTGATCTAATTCAACACGTCTAGCAATGTAATTATTATTCTTTTAAAGCTTACTCCTGACTTTCTCGCCCATTCTCTCCACACTGAACACCCAACCCGGTGAGTGAAAAGTGCATCTATATATACTGTTGTGCGGGATTCAATTACTAATTAATTATTCACTTGAATCCCAGCACATGAACTAATTGTGCAATCCTGTGCTCACATACTTTTTTACTACGATTATGAAGTGATTATGCAATCCCGTGCCTAAATACAACTATATATTTAAATCACTTGTGCTACACACCCATTTATATCCGTGCACCAACATCTAAACACCAACATTAACACACCACACGCAACACATAACACAAAATCCACACATGGGCGGGGCACACTGCCACAGGTCATTTTGACAGGCAACTGCATTGTAGGAGATTACATCATGGCATTATGCAGATGATCCCTTGGAGGTAGGAAAATGTGTGAATACAGTCCATGCACAGGTATATTCAGGCACTAAAGGATAGTGATAAAGAGCCTCATTGATATTAGGCAGTGCATTTGTTTACATTTCAAGTCATGTATTCATTAGAATACAAAGCACACAGATGTGTTTCTGGAGGGTGTCCAATTATTCTGCCAGGGATACTGTATGCTCAATAAGCAAAAAAACGACCTTACCTTACCTAGCTTGAAGAAATACCAAGGCAAATAATTGAAAGGGTTTAATTAAAGCTGTATGGTTCGGTTGTGTGGAATCAACGTTCCTTGATTGTTCAGAATTATCGTGGGCTATCAGTTGTCTTTGTGGGTTGAAAACACAGTGTGTGTCTGCCTGCACAAAGTAATTACTTCACTGACTGAAATTCCAGTGTTGCCACACAGCTGTTTGCCTATTAATCATCATTCAAAAGTAGCTTTTTGTTGGTTGATTAAAACTTTGTTCTAGATTGTTGTTTGCCAAGTCATAGTAAAAAGAAATTAGTAGTTTCTGAGAAGGAGAGACTAAGTCTTAGTGGAGTTGTAATGGCTTTTAGAATTTAGATTATGAGTATAAAACACCATTAAACAATGAAATACACAATCATTATAATGTGTGACTGTGGCAAAGTGGTTTATAGTGCGCAGGTGTAGAGGTGATGCAGTGCTCCAAACAATGACAAACACAGCACTGGTGATATGATGATTCTTTTATTTTTAATCCAATAGTGAAACTGACCAACAGAAAAGCGATAATGAAATACAGGCAGTACTCACTGCTTGGTACTGCTTTGTATAAATAATGCACGGGGAAGTCCCAAATGATAATACATGAATCCACAAACAAATAAACACACACAGACAAAACATACACGGTCACCAGTCCTTTAGTGAGTGCAGTAGTGCTAGTGGTGAATATAACGATAGTGTGCTTTAGTGCAGTGATGTTCCGGGTGGGTGCTGGCCTCTGACAACAGCTCCTGAACTTGTGTTTAGCCATCTAACAAACAGACAAGTCAGACAAATGAAGACAAAACACTCACGGTACATTTAACACGGGTCCTTCTGGTCTCAATACATTTACCCCAAATGAAGGAACAGATTACGATTCTCCGTCCCCTTTTATGCTGTCGCACATGACCCCTTGGTAAATGAGTGCAACCACCTCTCAATCTGTGACTGCCACTTCGTTTACCTTCGGGTCAATGTCTTCTTACAACAAGTCTCGCCTATCCAGACTGGCCGATTTCCCGACCCTGGGAAAGAACTGTCGAACCAGTCCGTCCAAAGAACTCTGTTCTGCTGCTTAGTGCCCTTACAGGTTGGGAGGAGATTTACAACCAAGACTCATTGTATTTCTGCCACAGTGACCTATTTAGTGAATGTGCTGGAATTGCTTTGTTAGCTCTGTGTGATTTATTTGAAATCTGCTATTATACATATGACGTTCCAGAAAATTGTTAACTAACCTAAATTTTCTTAAAAATTATGCAGTATTGGTTGAGAATGACTGTAAGAGTAGAAAGTTGTGATGTGATTAAAAAAAAATTAGTAAATGCTCTGAAAATATATCCCCTGTTGAGTAATATCACTGAGGCAGGTTTCTTCAATAGGCCTGTGGGCCAAATCCGCCCCAGCGAGCCTTTCTTTTAACCCATCGATCGTCAGCTGTCCTTCATTACAAAAGCTGAAATTGCTGATACGCAAGATTATAAAATCACCGTAATCTACAGGGTATTTGCTTCCCCTAACAAGCATTTTTTTGGCAGCCCTAATACAGGAACAAGTCAGCTGATTGGCAAAGCTTTAATTGTGATGAACTATAATTTTGGCATGTGTCACAAATCTCTGCCCATTTGCTTAGTTTTAGTGCCTTATTGGTTGAGCTATGAGAGAAGGCTTTGTGCAATATGAAAACAGCGGTAGTATTTTTTATTATCTTTAGTGCGGCAAAACTATCTGAATATTCTTACAAACATTGCTGCACATTAATTCAAAGCCAAAAATCCATGTCTGTGTCTAAAATGGACAACAAAGTGATGCTTCAGATTTGGCAAGCGAGTCAGAATCGGGGATACAGCGGCAGGTAATTCACATCACTCAAAATGCTTCACACTTTCCAGGCGCTGGCCAAACTAGCAAGGTAAATGTTACGTTTAGTGATCAACGTTCCCTTTCAATTTGAAGACGACCACCAACGACATTATGTATGGGATATGCCTGCCCATTGGGTAGGTACTTGCTGAGCTCTCTATACCAGAGCTGCCCGATAGGCCCCTTCCTGGGATGATGCACTCCTGCCCACCGAGGATTAAAACCATCATCCTGAGGAAGCCATTTCTCTTTTCCTTTCAAGGCAGTGCGGTAAGACCTCTGTGGAGCTGAGCGTCTTGATAGAAAAAAGTTTCTCAGTGGAATCCAGTCGATTGTATTTCCCTTGCATTAGTGCTGAAAGTGCACGCCGCTTTCCCGAATCAATGACTCTGAAAAGACAGAGCCTTTTCGCCTTTCTGTCTTTCAGCGGCCTCCTCGCTTGCGTGGTAGGCCGCTCTTTGTTATCTGTCTGTAGTGTGTGGCGACTGCCTGTGCAGTCACCAGCGAGTGGTTGTCTATTTCTTTTGAGAGTACACAGTTCCTCCACGGGGCTGGGCCTTGCCGCATCCCACTGTTGAGTGACTCTTCCAGCCGTGCTCTCCTCCACAGGGCTGGGCCTTGCGGCATCCCTGCTGTTGAGTAGACCTCACCGGCTGCACAGACCCACCATCTCAGTGAGTCGGGGGCCTTGTAAACAAACAGTGTGCTCTCCCTATCTATTCTCTGCGGTTTCGATGTCCGACACACAGCGGCTTTGTATTGTGTCCCCTGGTGCATGCGCACTGACCAGGTGTGTGACCCTTGCGGTTAGGGTAGGCACAATTGCATAGCTGCCCCCCCAGATGCTTGATTACCGTGGCGCCGCGACAGCCCCTTAGTACTTCGGTATCTTAGTGCGCAAGGTGCTCATTGCATATGGCACACATGGTGCCGCCTTCTAGCGTCAGTGCACAGACACAGCGCCCGCCGGGTACGGTGCACATAGTGCTCTCGGTGCTCGGTGCACCGCGGTGCTTGGTGCCCACTGCTACAACACTAGTGCCGCGAGCGCACAGTGCTGCCGCGGTACCTTCGGTCCACGGTGCACCACGGTGCTTGGTGCCCACTGCTGAGGATTAGTGCAAGAGTGCATAGTACTGCATGAACACTTTCGATGCTGCGTCAGTTCTACAGTGCTACGGTGCCAGTGTGCTGCGGTACACCGCGGTGCTTAGTACTCACTGCTACAGAGTTAGTACAGTGCAAGCGCACAATACTGCCGCGGTACTCGGTGCAAGTAGTGCTACGGTACTCGGTGCACGGTGCTGGGTGCTGACCGCTACACTAGTGCACAGGCATCTGATTGCTGCCTGCCGCGGTGCCGGTGCTGCCTTACGGTACGGTGCCCTGTGCTACATCGCTAGTGGGTGACGCGCGGTATTGCCGCCCAGATCTCCGGTCTCAAGTGCAAAAGCTCTTGGCCAGAGCCTGGCTTCAACGATTGTGGCTCGTAGACAGTTGTGGCTGTCATAAGCCAGAGTTCCCTGACGCGGATAAGTCCGCGCTGCTGGGCTCACCCTATATCCCCAGGATATATCTTTGGGCGGCTAACCATGGAGGAGATCTTGCAGAGATCCCCAAGGAAGCATGGCGTCCGGCAGGTGGCAGCGTTGCTACTTCCCTGCGGCGCTCCCGTGGGGCAGGTCAGGGTCGAAGCTGGCGAGCTCCTCGGACTGTCACCAGGATAGTTCCAGTCCCCACGGCTCTGCTGGGTGACCTAAGGCATAAGCCTACAGGGCACACCTGCAGCAAACAACCAGGCCCACCCGGCGGGCAGAGGGAATGCAGGACGTGGCCAGCCCACACACCAGCATTCAGGGGCGTTTCCTGGGCCAACGCCCTGAACAGCCACCCCAAACTGCCCCCGGAACCTCAGCAGCCCAACCTTAACAGGGCCCCTGAAAGCTGGCAGCCTCAGACTCCCTTTTCGGCTGTACAGCTGCAGTACTGGCGTGCTTGCACCTTGGACACCTGGGTTCTTGCCACCGTGCAAAATGGTTATGCGCTTCAGTCCGACGGGACCTCCTCCCTTTCGGTATCACGAATACTTTCGTGACAGACCCTCTCAGGCTTCTGTACCTGCTGTGCAAGCGAGCCATTAGTCTCGTGGACCCCACCTTCCACAGAGAGGGTACTACTCGAGGTATTTTCTGGTGCCCAAAAGATGCCGGCTTCGCCCCATCCTAGATCTGAGGCTCCTCAACGGGTTCTTAAAAGAAAGGAGGTTCCAGATGCTGACTCACCGTCACATTCTCCAGTCTGTCCGCCCTGGCGACTGGTTCACCACCGTGGACTTCGGGAAAAGCGTGCTTAATTATGTCCCTCTGTTTTTTTTTTACTTCATTCTACCACTGTGAAATCTGTGTAGTTACGTTTTTAAGGTTGTCATCAGCCTGGTTTTCATGTAGGAGAAATAGTATTGGAAATTGCTTTATTTTGTAAGATTTAGCTGGGAATTGTGCAGCATGTGATTGGAACAGAAAAGTGAAAGTAGTTTTGTATTAATTTAACTTAAATGCATTAGTAATGTACTTTAGCTTAGGTATTGTATTAAGTGATATGATTGATTAACCTATTACGTTTGACCTGTTGTCAGAGCAATAACACTTTTTTTTAATCTTCCAAAACACCAGATGTTTGTCTCCAGTTTATTGTAGAAATTCTTGGGAAGTTGAGCAGGGCTGCTGTATGTTTAAAATGAAAACAGTTTGGTTTATTATAGAAATACATGAAAAACTTAAGTGAATATGTCTATATTTCCTTTATTTTTTCATATGATAAACTAAGTATTGTTAGGAAAATTAGCAGTGAGGCCACCAGTAAGTGTTCAGTCACAGGAAATTGGCCAAAAGAAACCGAGCCTGTCAAAGATCTTTTTATATGGGCTTAAAAAAACCTGTTTGGCAACAGTAAGAAATGCACTGCACACCTCTCAAAAAGACGACACGGTGGATATGCACTGAAGTTTATTTTCCCCTCTGTTTACTGTCATGCCATGTATTTAATTTAGAAACTCTTCATTTACATTTAAACACATTGGAGCTAGAACATACATATTTAGACACAGTGCTACACTTTTAATCAGGTGCTTAAAGTTCATATCTCACATAGAAAATCATTTTTTGGCTTTGGGTTGTACTTGGTTTACTTTCACAATGAGCATTTTATGGCACTGAGAGATGTAAAACTATCAATAATTCTGGAAAATACTTACAACGCACCGATGATGCACAAAGTTGGCGTAGAGGAACACAATTCAGGAACAGAGGAGAGATAGATATGCATGGCTTCAGACTGTGAAAGCGATCATAACAAATTTCTCTGACGTTTTGAGTAGTCTGTATTACAATAAGGACAGCGGGAGTGTGGTGTATAATGAAAGAAATTGTAGGGAGGAAGAATAAGTGGTTTGAGGCAGGAGAAAGTAACCACACTGACATGAGGAATGCGAGCGACACGCCCCCTTGTCTGCAGGTTGGCAATTCTGAATGTTGTTCTTATATACAGTTAACCCCGGCCAGCAGTTCATTTATGGCATTATGGTGTATTTCTATATTTGATTTGTTGTACCATTTATATCTTGCAAATAGTGTTTACCGTTTCCCATCCACTTCAATAATAAAGCATTGTTTATATTACAGGGCCGAGATGACTTTCATGGTCACGTATAGCTCTTCAGCTTCATTCATGAAATAAACACTTATGCTTTCCCCGATTTAGTGAAATAAAATAGGCCTAACCTCCTTGTGAACTGCACGTTATTATTATTATTATTTCTTGGCAGATGCCCTTGCCCAGTAATGTGCATATGAACATTACCTTAAAGATAAAATTGAAAATCAAAGCTTACCTAAAAAGCTGGATGAGTGGATTCATTCTTTTGATTTCTGCATCAGAAATCTTGAGCACATAATGTGTTTGTACTGGTTTATAGTACTCTGGCGTTATTGTTTTTATTAAGTCAGCAATATGAAAGCCGTGCTCATGTTTATTTTCTTTGGGTAGTTTTGGGCTACTGAGTTTATTTGATAATGCTATATTGTATAATAATAATTATGATAATAACAGTAATATCTGGCGTCTGAAAAACAAAAAATCGTTTTTCTAAATGGTTCCGCTGTTGTCAGGGGAAAATGAATCAATGGTCTTGATGATTGTCTTTGTGAACAGCTGTCTTTGTAAAGGTCTGCATGTGTTTGTGAACTTTTGTACCAGTGTCTTACAAAAGAAAACATTAAATTTGTACCTCCCAGATACCAACAAACAAAAGCTTTAGTCTCCGTGTTCCGTGTTGTGCAAGTGATCACTGCATTGTCCACTGGCGAAGTCGTTGATTTTACTTTCACGGAATACAGTACTTTTTTTTTTCCTGCAATGCATTCCCTTGCGCCTATCTGAGGTGAAATGTATTTTGACACCGTTTAGCCATCGCGAAATAGGCATGTATGTATGATCGTTTTTTTATGCCTTAGACATGACATGTGCATGCATGTTTATGGTTTATGGTTCGTGTTTTCCCTTAGTGACGTCACAGATGTCAAGATTCAAAATCAGGGCTTTTTTGGCGGAAGCACTCAAAACAAGCTTTACGATTGTAAATTTCTTACAGTAACATCATAAAAGTATATACAGACGTGCTCAAATTTGTTGGTACCCTTACAGCTCATTGAAATAATGCTTCATTCCTCCTGAAAAGTGATGAAATTAAAAGCTATTTTATCATGTATACTTGCATGCCTTTGGTATGTCATAGAATAAAAGCAAAGAAGCTGTGAAAAAGAGATTAATTATTGCTTATTCTACAAAGATATTCTAAAATGGCCTGGACACATTTGTTGGTACCCCTTAGAAAAGATAATAAATTATTGGATTATAGTGATATTTCAAACTAATTAGTTTCTTTAATTAGTATCACACATGTCTCCAATCTTGTAATCAGTCATTCAGCCTATTTAAATGGAGAAAAGTAGTCACTGTGCTGTTTGGTATCATTGTGCACCACACTGAACATGGACCAGAGAAAAGCAAGGAGAGAGTTGTCTGAGGAGATCAGAAAGAAAATAATAGACAAGCATGGTAAAGGTAAAGGCTACAAGACCATCTCCAAGCAGCTTGATGTTCCTGTGACAACAGTTGCAAATATTATTAAAGTTTAAGGTCCATGGAACTGTAGCCAACCTCCCTGGTACGGCCGAAGAGGAAAATCGACCCCAGATTGAACAGAAGGATAGTGCGAATGGTAGAAAAAGGACCAAGGATAACTGCCAAAGAGATACAAGCTGAACTCCAAGGTGAAGGTATCGTCAGTTTCTGATCGCACCATCCGTCGCTTTTTGAACGAAAGTGGGCTCCATGGAAGAAGACCCAGGAGGACTCCACTTTTGAAAGAAAAACATAAAAAGCCAGACTGGAATTTGCTAAAATGCATATTGACAAGCCACAATCCTTCTGGGAGAATGTCCTTTGGACAGATGAGTCAAAACTGGAGCTTTTTGGCAAGTCACATCAGCTCTATGTTCACAGTCGAAAAAATGAAGCTTTCAAAGAAAAGAACACCATACCTACAGTGAAACATGGAGGAGGCTCGGTTGTGTTTTGGGGCTGCTTTGCTGCGCCTGGCACAGGGTGCCTTGAATCTGTGCAGGGCACAATTAAATCTCAAGACTATCAAGGCATTCTGGAGCGAAACGTACTGCCCAGTGTCAGAAAGCTCTGTCTCAGTCGCAGGTCATGGGTCTTCCAACAGGATAATGACCCAAAACACACAGCTAAAAGCACCCAAGAATGGATAAGCACAAAACATTGGACTATTCTGAAGTGGCCTTCTATGAGTCCTGATCTGAATCCTATCGAACATCTATGGAAAGAGCTGAAACTTGCAGTCTGGAGAAGGCACCCATCAAACCTGAGACAGCTGGAGCAGTTTGCTCAGGAAGAGTGGGCCAAACTACCTGTTAACAGGTGCAGAAGTCTCATTGAGAGCTACAGAAAACGTTTGATTGCAGTGATTGCCTCTAAAGGTTGTGCAACAAAATATTAGGTTAGCGGTCCCATCATTTTTGTCCATGCCATTTTCATTTGTTTTCTTATTTACAATATTATGTTGAATAAAAATCAAAAGCAAAGTCTGATTTCTATTAAATATGGAATAAACAATGGTGGATGCCAATTACTTTTGTCAGTTTCAAGTTATTTCAGAGAAAATTGTGCATTCTTAGTTTTTTTTGGAGGGGTACCAACAAATCTGAGCACGTCTGTATATATGTATATATATATAGAGAGAGAGAGAGAGAAAAAAACTATTATAGTGTAGTTTAATACAATATAATCAGATTGTAATGTGAAATAGGTGACATATGGACTTGAATAAGATGCTTATACAACATAAGTGCTTTCGTTAGTTAACTTGAATGCTTGCTGCGCAGTAATTGTCAGAACATTTTCTAGTTTTAATAAAATTAAAATTAATAACATGCTGTTTTAATACCTGGTCAGGAAATGATATTTGCTTTCTATGTTTGCGATCAAACATTGTATCATGTTAAGTAGTTATTTCTGAGATGTATTAGTTGATTGGTGCAAGTGCAGTGTTGCAACGTTTTGTTACTGTATGTAAAGCGTGATTGGATAGTCAGATTTTCATGACCATTTAAACGACCCCACACCACTCGCACATCTTGAGCTCCCTGTGGCCCCCATGGTTTGGACATTGCCTTATCTGGCCTGCCAGAGAATGTAATTAGTACTACTGCACTAAGGATGTGCTCTAACCATACAAGTACTAGACTAAAACACATTGACACCATAATCAATCCAACAATACTATAGGAATACTGCAAGTTAACAAAAAATAATCTACCTTGGAGGACAGTGGAATAGACAATAATATGAAGACCCTTAAATCTCCTGGGTTAGTTTTTAATGTACAGGTTTCCACAAAACCAGCTATGAGGTTGACGCCTTACCTGCCCATGACTGAGATGCAAATAAAAATGTCCAGCTCTGTAAATAAATAAAGGTCCACGAGCACTGACATTCGGGTACATTTAATTCATTTTTAAAAATTTCAAAATCAGTACATAACTACATGAAAACCAGGCTGATGACAACCTTAAAAGCGTAACTACACAGATTTCACAGTGGTAGAATGAAGTAAAGAAAAAAAAACAGAGGGACATAATTAACTCTATTGGGAACTGAATTCAAAATTAATGAATAATACCCTCATTATTATCATTATTTATTTGGCGACTTACAATTGTTACAAGATATCGCATTATTTTTATATACAATTACCCATTTATACAGTTGGGCTTTTACTGGAGCAATCTAGGTAAAAAAAGTACCTTGCTCAAAGGTACAGTAGCAGTGTCCCCCCACCTGGGATTGAACCCACGGCCCTCGGTCAAGAGTCAGAGTCCTAACCACTACTCCACACTGCTGCCATTATGTCATTATTGGGATTTAAAAAATACATTTTGCAAGTTTGTTACTGATTACCAGCAACAAGCTTCCAATCCTCAAACTGGTTCCCTTTTTACTTCCTAATGGAAACTAATGCAAAGTATTGTTGTGACCTTGCAGGAAATTACTTTATGCACAATTCCTGCCCCACCCCATTCCCACAATGCCAAGCCATTCATTTACTGTACCACACTGTAGATAACACTGAACCTCAACAAACAACCTCTTAACATCCTACTGTAGTTGCTATTTATCAATTTTTTTACAAAAGTCATTTATTTTAGAATGAATCAATCACTGCTAAAATGTAACCACATGCTGGCATTTGCAGTCTAGACACTTACAATATTTATGACAACAACAGTAGGACACATATGTATGTTTTATTGCCATGTTGGCAGTAGTCCATGTGTAAATCCTAAACACCCATTTTGGAATAGGTTTGGAATTATGGATTTAAGAAATGCAATCTAGTTCTAAGGGAACTCTTTTTAGGGTCGAATGCACCAGCGTGGATTAAATAAAACTCAGTTTAGTGCTAATCTAGGGTTAATTGATCTGAGGTTATTTTTTTAATCACAGTTACATTGCACCACAAACATTTAAACCAGGATGAGTAAATCTTGGATTAAGCAGGGCGCATTAAAGGAGTTGGGCGCATTAAAGGGTTGTCGGACCCCATGCGGCCCAGCAGGCGTTAGGCTGGGCACCCTTGCATTACATGCTCCTTGCCAGGTTTTATTTTTTTGTCTGAGACAAGATGTGGGTTAGGCTGATATAATTAGTTAGCTAATTGATTGCTCCTGTGTTTCAGCCTTTATAAACCTGGCAGAAAACAATGGAAGGGAGAAAGAACGGAAAGTAACCAGGAGGAGGAAGCAGCGGAGGCGCAGTATTGTTTTGTCAGGTTTCTTTCAGCTAAGTATAATTTTATCATTTGGAATTGAATTTGCTGAGAAACCGTGACTTTGAAGAATGCGTTTGCTTGGTGCAATATAGAATAACATATTTGTATTCTGTGATGGCAAATTTTCTGTGCAATATTACTGTGTGCAGTATATTGATTTTGGCAATTATTTACTTGAGTTGGATTCTGGCCAAATCCACTCGATTTAACTTTAGTGCAACGTTTCCCAAAGTGGGGGTCATGACCGGTTCTGATGGGTTGCTAAACAATCTAAAAATATGACATTCAGAGCACACTGTTAAGATTTTGTTTCATTATACAACTTCTCATGCTTATATTCAAAATAAATATAATTTTCATACAAATCATTAGCAGTAATTATGTAAACAATGTACTGTTTTATCACCAGTCTTCTGCTTTAAATATGAACCGAAAAATAAAGTATAAGGTAACATTTTATGTGTGGTTACTTGGGTTTTGAAAAGTTGTTAAAATGGATGCAAAACGTAAAAATGCCTAATCTTACTTACAGCTGATACGCGTCCTCATGTGTCATTTGTTGTAAAGTACTGGCTCACGAAAGCTAAGGAGTTGGCATCTTGAGACACAGCATCCAGATTGCGTTGGGAAACGACAAAAAAAATTCCAGAAGAAAGCTGATCAATTAGCTAAACAGCAAGACGTTCTTAAAAAAACAGTCACTGTATCATGAGAAGGAGATGAATGTATCCTACCTGGTTACAATGTATATTGCAAAAAAAAAAACTGCACAACCGACTACTATCGGTATGTTTGCAGTGCTTGAGTTGAATTGAAAATTAAATTATGTTGCAACACAATTTTAAATTGATATTGTAACATGGAGGTAAAGGAAGCAATCCAGGTAAGTATTCTGGTCTCAAATGCATGGTTTATTTTACAAGAATGAGCAGTTCAATAAAATAAATGCAACAGTGGTGGGTCGTCAGCTGAGACAAGTGGGGCATGGCCTCGCCAATTACCAAAGACTAAAAAATCATTTTGCATATTTGTATTTTAATTGAGAAATATAAACACATTTACACATATTAAATAAATTTAAGTCCACAGAAGCACTAGTGACATTATTAAAAAGTCTCAACTATAAAAATTCACCAGTAGCGAAAGCGCAACACCAGAAAGCTGGAACAATGTGGTGCAGCCACACTGCCACGTGGCTGATGCACAAACCTTGAGTGCCTCACAAAGCTGCTTGTTACCATGGCAACTCACCAGGCTGGGGAGTCCCTTTCTGAAGGCATTGCTATGGTAACCACAGCTTTATGAGGCAGCTGTTGGATTTGGAGCAGTTAGAATTTGTGTGATTTTAATTTGTTCAATAATGGCTTTAGTTGAATCTGATATATGCAACCTGAGGAAAATACCTTTTACAGTAAGATCCCAAGAAGAGACATTCAATTGTTAAGGACAGCAGAATAACACTAGCACTGGAGATTTTGAAGAAAGGCGGTAAACGAACACGGCAAGGAGTCAATAAAATGGCAAGCAGCGCTGTGAACAAACTATTGTTGGCCATGTTTCCTTCTTTTAACTAAATAAGGCAAGGTTACATTTATTTTAATGGACGTACAACTGTACATTTCTTGCCATGACATGACAAGCTGCTTTGTTCGTTTTTGAATTAATGATTTTGTGATATTGTATTTGTGTCTTTATAGCAAATGTTTCCCGCTGGTGTCACATAATGACTTGTAGAACTAAATAGTATGCGGTTTTAAGGTTCTGATTTGCCAATTGATTATAAAAACTTGTATCTGCAATTCTGTAAATTGTGTGTTGTTTACAGTGCTAATGGTTTTTTTTTTTTTAACTGATGGGGTATATTCAGGGCGGCCTTAGTCTGTGTGGGGCCCTAAGCGGGGGCCCTAGGCAGTGACCCCCCTCAAAAAAAAATCCCAATTAAAAACAAAACAAAAAACACCCCCACACATTACGGTGAGCTACTGCTTACCTTGAGTAATCAAGTATGCAAGCCATACTGCATAGTGCTGTCACTTAAGTTAAATAAAAACTGTTTGAAACGTTATCATTTTTATATAAATCTAAAATTATAGTTGACCGATCTACTTATCAAATCCACGTGTAACATTTCACATTTGGATACTGCTCAGCTGCTGTTTTGAGTGCTCTTTTTTTTAATTTTTTGTGTATAAATTACATTAAAACAATATGCCCACCAAAACATCATGACGTTTTTTTCTGAATATTCTAGCCAAGAAGCAGCTTTATTTTATACCACGCTGCATTTACGAGTGTACTTCCAAACATTTAATTTGTTGCAGATACCTATTCAGACCGTTGGTGTGGTGGTCCGTCTTACTTTAATACACACAGTCTCGATTTCGTTATCTACTATAGTAGACTACTCACTTTAAGAAAAGCCTCAGTAAAACTTGAAAAGACGATGCGCTGCTGCACTGTCCTGCGCCGTGTCTTGGTTTTCTTCGATGGAATGTAACTTAAGGGACAGGCTTTCGATTAGTTTATCAGACAGCTAATCCTTAGATGTTGCATTTTTTAAAATACATTTCGGTAACGCTTTATATTGTGTGGCATAAATTAATCTTAAATAGATATGCAATTGCATATTAAATTAATACTTAATAAATATGAAATGCTAAATGTTAACCAAGTGTCGATTGAAAACGTAATTGCATATCACGTCCATGTATATTACGTTTTGTTACCCTTGAAAACATGTAAAATGTCCTTATTGAAAATACAGTTATTATTATTATTATTATTATTATTATTATTATTATTATTATTATATTTATTTCTTAGCAGACTTTTAATCTGACTTAAATGTTAATGAAAAGTAACAAGGAATAATTTAACGTTAATTTAATATGCAATTACATATCTATTTAATATTAATTTATGCCACGCAATATAAAGCGTTACCTAAATTTCTTATGATCGAGTACACTCACATGAGGAAATACGTCTCCTTTGTCAGTCAGAAAGTGCAAATGTGGTAACGTTACATTGGTAAGCAAAAATCAATATTTTGAGGTGATTATTGTGAAGAGTCTCAATCGGATTCATGTGCTTCCTGAAGCAGGTTTTTATTTGGCGGTTTGTTTCGATACGGCAGCAGAGCTCCTTGTTGCTGCTTGACTTGAATTTCTTTATATTTTTTATTTTGCTTTTACAATGGCCAGACTCGTACTTGCGAGGGCCGACATAATACTCAGGAGACTATTTGTTTCGACTCTGAAGACGTCATAGAATTTGTGACGCAAGCGGGGCCCCCTTAGTTGTAGGGCCCTAGGCTGCCTTGCCCTAAGGCCAGCCCTGGGTATATTTTACATATCGATTGCAGTCTATTATTTGAATGCATTAAAATGCTCTCAGCGGAGACATATATGCAATCATCTGAATAAAATAAATTAACTTTTAGTACGTTAGACATTGAGTGGGGGTGGTAATAACTGTTTTGTGATTTGTGCCTCACCTGTCAAAAAAGTCACGAGCTGTCACTGAAATGCACAATAACGAAAACAGGATAAATAAACAGTCAAGTAACACACAAAGCTAGCAGTCTCTGCGAGTCTCAGCCGCAGCTTCTCCCACGGCTCCAAAACTCACACTCTTCACCCAGCCCCTCCCACTGTCAGGCTTACATTTCGCTCCGTCGTGCGTGCTCCCCCAATCACAGGCACGCATCCCCGTCCCCACCAGCCAAAATCACAATGCACCCACATAGTCCATCAATCCCTCTCCTGCAAATTCATGTTTGTGATCGGCTGCAGTCCGTTGTCCACGTGAAGGGACCTTTAACTCAAAAATCTGGGCTGGCTGTCGGTGTGAGAGAATGTTCTTTGTTTATTTTGATTAATCATGCTTTTTTTATATATAATATAGGGTTGTTTAAAGACTTATTGCTGTATCAATGCAAATCAGATTGAACTGCATTACTGTATGTTGCATTCTTTGGGGAAAATACCTAAGACCTGACTACACAGATCAAAATAACCTGTTTATTGTTGTCTGTTAATTTCCTGTGTGTAACTTCCCAGGATGGCTTAGTCGCTATACTAGCTAAAAACTGCGAGGCATTACACTGGTATTGTCTGTGGTTTGAGGCGCATCGTGAACAAACGACACAATTTGGGCCACATTCTTTTGCCAACCTCATGGGCCCTGTTGCAGCAGTACTGCTAGAGAACGGGCCACAATTCTGATATCTTTAGCAATCTTGTGCAGTCCAACTGACAGATTGTTGTTATCTCTTTCTTTTCAAAGGGGTGGAGGCTATCAATATTCACCTTTATCTTATTCATCATTAAACTGACGTGTGAAAATATGGTTTTGAGAGAAGGGTTTGGTGTTATAAGTAGATATTGATTTGGGGGTTAAGCTCTGCAAAAAGAGTTGTGCAATTAAGCAATTATTATTTACTGTGTTTCTCCATGTAACCCAGTGCTTTACTCCCCTATAGCATTCAAAAAATAATAATAATATTAATAAGCATCATATTTACAATTTTTTTCCCCTCACAAAACGTATTTATTGTCTCTCTAAATCATGTGTTCTGGGGACCAGATTAGTTTACTTTTATCACTCTAATATATATATATTTTGTGGACTGCAGGTTTACATCTTTATTTTTATGTTTTCTAGCAGCTGCACAATGGTGATTTGTCTAACAGGATAAAATGTACCACATAACCTGGTGCTGAGAGATATTTCACAATTTGGCAGGGTCTGATAAATCTGTGTATTTTTCTACCATTAACATCTGCTATTTATTGGCCTGCTACACTATTGAAAAAATATACTGTATGTATCTTAAAATGTCAGTATTTAATCATATAAAAATAAGACTTTTATATTTTTGACAGTGTGCCTGGTTTCCCCAGTTTGATTGCATAGACAGCCCATCGCTATCAATAAAAGCCACATTAGTAACCTGTATTGCCATGGCTGTCAGCAAAACCCTGAAGAAATGCTGTGAAGATTTAGCAGATGCAAAAAGAGCCCCACTTGGGTGTGTGACTGTGGCTTTATTCCTGCCACATGGCAGCAAACATGGAAAATAGTTCATCCCCAGACCCCGAACACAGGCACCAGTTAGGAGGGATTACATGGAACAGATGTATATAAGATGCTTACAGTCCTTCTAGACAGGCAGCTTCTCTTAGCTCAAAGCTAGCAAGGAAAGTAATTAGATGGAATTTAGTGCAGAGAGAACTAGCTGTTACTAAATTAAAATATTCTATATCTTTCACACACACACTTCTCACTGAGTGTTGTCATGTCTTTACTCTGTTGCTTCAGGCAGCTGCTGCCTAACAGGCCTGTACTGCTCATGTTATGTGAGATGCTAGGGAGAAGTGCTGTGGATCAGCACTTTTGTCGATGAAAACATTCTCTGCACGGGGCCTGCTTCCAGCTGCCTGTGGTGGTGCTTCAGAACCAATGTATGCAAAATGGACCCTGTGATTCAAGGGTATCTCAAGTCAAATTTATTTTTACATTCATCATTTATTTTTACATTCATCATCAGCCCTCTGCTGCTGCTGATAGTATTAGGAAGGTTTCAGTTTATTTCACAAACTGGCCAAAAGGCATTAGGAGGGAGTCATGTGTGCATGCAGTTACAACTACCAGAGCAATTGTTATGGGTTTTAAATATCTGAACTAATTTTTGTGGGTTAGACCCACTTTGTATATCATTGTTTGTTATAGTCATCACATCCCTGTGACTTTTTAAAGTCAGAAGATGAAATCTTCTGTGACCTCTATGTAGCTCTGAAACGTCTCCAAGTACCGCCTATACACCAGAGTGTAACTAGAAACCTGTCCTTCAACACCCTGCCCCCAGTGGATGTAATAAATACCACATTTGTTTTATGTGGTATTTCTTACTGATGTATTTCTTACATGCACTGGAGGCAGAGTGTTGCAGGGGACAGGTTAAATGTGGCAGACTGGCTGTGGCAAAGCAACTTTTGTATATTTGTATTTCCTCTATTGGGCACACTATGTAGTAAATATATACACAACATTACAAATAAACAGCTTGTTCTAAACAAATAAATTAAAGCCAGTTTAAACATAATATAACAATTTGCTTATCTAAAACAAATGTTTTGAACAGGTGGGTTTTCTGATGTTCAGTTAACATTTCACCCCAGAGGCCATCTTCAGGGACTGTCAGAGAGCAGTAAATTCATGTCATTATACTGTCTTCAGGTTTTCCTGAGGGCTATGAAGTGTTAGATGATCCCTGGGCTGGGTCACCTTGCCTGAAGTATTTTACATTGTAGTTATCAACCTGCTGCACCACAGAATGCAGGCAAGAATTTTCCCCATCTTAATTTTTTTGTAGATTACAGATAATCCAGCAAAATAATGATTTAGGCTTTTTCAAAAAAACAATAAGGAGTTCAGTTTGGGGGTCTGTGGCAAAGTGGTTTGCAGTGTGCAGGTGTAGAGGTGATGCGGTGCTTAGTAATGATGGACACAAAGACAGTTCACAGTGAAAAACAGCTCTTTAATAGGCTGGGTTGTGTGCCTGCAACACTTAAATAATAAAGAACGGGCTTTACACAACAAATGTGTATCACTCCGTTCATAAACCGGATTTCAGTCCTGAAATAATAAAGCACGAATAAACACACACAAAGCACAGCACGTTCACAACTGTTGGTGCAGGTGGTGTAATACAGTGGTGCACAGGTGTGAGGTGTAGTCTGGGTTTATTACTGGCATCTCACTACAGCTCTCGGAGTTTAGCCATCTAACAATGACAAACAAAACAATTACTAGACAGTACACTGGTTTTCCTTGTCAGTCCACTCGTAACCATAATACAAGGAACAGATCGCTCGGCCACATTCCCTGATATACCTTTAGTCACGCCTCCTTTGGTAGCAAGTGCAATCACGTCTCCTCCAATCCATGATTGACACATCGCCTACCGCAGTAAGGCGCTGACTTCTAGTATTGTGGCGCCCCCCTTTTTGGATGGCTGACTTCCGACTGACCAAATCATCAAATCCGGGGCACATAGCAATATAGCTTTATATGTCCCTGTGTGTTGCTACAGCTGTTAAATAACGTACCTGTCATTTTTTCTTGTCATTGTTAACATCCTGACAACATCAAGTATGTTTCAAAGCTTTTTTTTTTACAATGTGCGCTCTAGTGCACTGGGGTTTGAGATATGTCCTCTAAATCACTGCAGGAAGAAAAACATAACAAAAAAACATAACAACAAGTGTTGTGGCTTTTGTGGTCTATACTGTATCATGGATCGTTATTACTGTGTTACCTGTTTGACAATGTGGGCAATAATCCTTACACTATCAGTCCACTAAAGTGGACATTTTGAAAAGAGCATTGAGACAGACTTTAATGTTATAATTGTAAAGAGTTGTCAGAATGTTAACAATGAAAAGAAAAATTACAAGTACATTATTTAAACAGTTGTAGCAACACACAGGGACGTATAACGCTATATTTTTCAGAACCCCACTACTTACTCTTTAACAATGATCGGACAGAAGTTTTAAACCAGTGTTGTCAAAGTGGTTTATCAGTAACCCAACATATAAATGTAAACATTAAGGAGGTGTGACGGAAATATAATGAGTTCTGGTTGTAAATCTCGCCTCTCGACCTGTTAGGGTACTAAGTAGTGAAAGGGAAAGGCTTTGGACAGGTTGTTCTGACAGTTTATTCCCTGGGTCGGGTGGTTAGTCAGCCTGGAAAAAGACGAGACTCCAGTGCGGGAACGTATTGACCTGTAAGGTAAACGAGGTAGCAGTTGCAAGCAGTAGAGTCAGCTGTGTCGTTTACCAAGGGGTCATGCATAAACGCATAAAGGGGGCCGGAGAATTGTAAATCTTTTCCTTCGCTTGGGTTTCACAGATACGAGGAGACTGGAAGGACTGGGAGATATCCCCAAAATAAAATAAAGAGTTTGTCAGTGTTTTGTTGGTGTTTTCTGTTTAGTAACTGTCTGTGTTTGTTTTCGTTTAAATAGCACTAAAACGGCTAAACAAATCTGGAGCTGTCGCCAGGGGCCAGCACAAAGCGGGATCACCACAGCACTTGTTTTTTCACCAAATAGCACGTAATATATTGTACTTCACCACAAGCACTGAGAGCACTCACTTTGGACCTGTGATCGTGTGTGTCTAATTGTGTGTGTTTTGTACCGTGTTTATTGTTTGCGGGACTGCAACCCTTTTTTCATTACGGTGCAAATCACATTGCTGAGTATTGCCAGCTCATTATTGTTTTCTGGCTGGTCATCAGACAATTGGATTTCAAAATCATTAAAACCCTCATTTCACCCGTACTTTGTTGTCTGTCTGTTATTTGGAATTACTGCATCCGCACTGCACCTGCTATACACCTGCTACTAATTACCACTTTGCTACAGGGGGAAATTCACAAATCCATTCTGAAAGGGGGAAAACAGTTGCAATGGAGAAATTCAATTCAATGGCTCTAGTTTATTTTTAGTTTGTTGCATTAACAGGTTTGTTTTTTTTCCACAAAATAATGATGCTAATGACACTGGAAGAAATGGCTTTTATCAATTTCCTATCAACAAGTACTGTACTGCTTAGCTTCTGCAGTACAGTAGCTCTTAACGTGAATGCAATTAGTTAATTGGACAAACGTTTTGACATGGTGTCTTCTTTATTTACCGGATGTATGAAGTCTTTGAAGCTATAGATAAATCCAATTAGTATTGTGAATGCCCATAGTCTCATCCACAAAAAGACATAAGACCTCATTTGTGTACACAGGTAAAAGAAACTACCCCTTGCATTTAATTACACCAAAAAACACTTTCACACGCTTTACAGGTGGAGGAGCTGTGATTGAGAAGGTGTCATTACTGGTTGATGTGTAGGTTGTCTGTAGTTCTCAGTTGGGTGTGTTTGTTTGTGTATGAGTGTTGGGGGTTATATAAATCCTTGCGACTGTGGCAGATCCATTGATAAAAAAAAGTGTAATGGACTGAATGTAATGACAAAAGAGACAGAGGCCGTTTTACTTGTAATCTGCTTCCTCGTAGTCTTCTACTAAACCCAACATATTTGTATTGTTTAAGATTGTTTAAGATGTAAGTGTAGGATTACAATACATAAAAGATTAAACAGAATGCAGAAATGTCAAAAGGGTTTGTGTGACAGGGAAACCCTGTCATTTTCTCTTGAGTGCATGTGTTATGGAAGCAGCTGGGACGCACAACAGGAGGTGTGTTGCTAAGCAACTAATTGAGCAAGTAGGCTCGTCAGTGCTGAGCTGATCGGGAGGTCCGGATTGGCTGGGGGACGTGCCAGGGAGGCTTGGGAGCTCAGAAAGCGTGTGTGCCACAGCTCGTGGCTACTGCATGGCCATGAAGCTATGGAGCCAGCACTAACCCTGGGAGCATCTACCCCTGCATACGACCACAACCCAGGAGAGTGGCTGCTCCATAGGATTAACTACTACGAAACCCTGCAACTGTAAGACGGTGCTCGTGAAGGCATTGCCCAGTCGAGACTGCGTGAAGAGGCGGAGTCGCCATGAGAATGCTGGGACTCGGGTGCCCAGAAGTATGGTAGTTTAGGGAGGTTGATCCCAAATAGTGTATAGAGAGGTTTGCGTTGAGTAGTAGGTTCCTGGAGCGGAAATTCCTTTTAGTGGGACTAACGCCGCCATTTGTGTGGCAAACTTTTATTTTTAGATTGGTTTTGTTTTGTTTTCTTTATTAAATGGGACACTAGGGCTACCAGTGCTGGTACCCTAGTGTCAGCACTTGTGTTGATTAAATCTGCGTGCCTGTGTGGCATGTCAACACCCATTGCTCTGTGTCTGCCTCAGTATTGTTCAGTGGCGACCCACACGCGTAACAGCCCCCGTGTTACAGTTTGTTTTCCTCTGTATTCATAAAAAATATGCACTTGATGAAGATGGTTTAAAAGTCATATCTCACAGATGCTGCTGCTATGAAATTTGGAAGGTAGTTGCGGTTGACTATAGGTAGGAGTATGGTATGATTGGAGCCTTACGTCAAAAGGGTGCAGTTTTAGCATGTCTAGAAGTGCACAATGGCTTACATTGTTGGAATAACATTACCCACAGCAGAACACAGAAAAGCCAAAGAAATTGCTTTGAATGATGGCATGATAAATGATTTTGCAGGCTGATCAGTTGTTTTATGGCATCTGATATAATCTGCTATTACTAGCACTGCTATAATACTAAACAGCACCGTATCACTCTATGCTAAAGTATGTGATACATCTCCTTAGATGTTCTTGCTACTTGCGTGATTCATTATTTTAAATTTCCCCTGCATATCCATAAACTGGTCAACTTCTGGGGACAGAGATAGGACAGATGACTACAGGGACAGGAATGGAAGCAATTGTAGATGAGTGGCATTGCCTTGTATATTTCTGCCTTTTGTAAATTGTACTACTAATTGAGCATAATATTAACTGTCTTACAGGCACCAGACACCCATAACTGATAATTAGTCCCTTTGTTTCAATTAAAAAGTTGCACAGAAATACTTTTAAACCTTTGCAATTGTAAAGTTTGTGCGTGACAAACAAGTTTAAGTTTTGTGCTTATTAAGCTGATGGATGACACTACTGCCTTGCAGGACCTTGTGGGACTGTGCCTTCTCTCCCACCAATGCACCTCTTGCTTACAATTCATGGGCTTTGGCCTTTAAGAGAAGAGAGAGTCAAATTAAAGTCATGGTGTTAGATTTCAGGAATCGCATGGGGGCACTCTGTCAGGAACCTTGGTGGGATTACCACAGCTAATTTCACACATACAATGTGTCAGGAACATTTGCAAAAAAAAAAAAAAAAAAAGTAATTATTCTGAAATTCAGAACTTTCTATTTATATGAGTTTATGGTTAATGCATTCTGTGGTTACACACTTTCACCTTGAAATTTCTTCAAAAAATTCTTCCCTCTTAATTGCTGTTTTCAGAACAGTTGGCTTGTCAATGCCCAGAAATAGTTGAGATTTGGAAACTGACATATAGGCTTCATATTGATAAGCTAGCTGCTCTATAATAAATAACACATGTTTACAGTTTGTAGGTTTCAAAATGAGTAAATGCTAAATTTAGTCCTTTAAACTAAATTAATTAATTTGGCTATATATTAGACCAGTGTTTTTATATGCATGGATGTATATATAGTAAATATGAACTGGAGAGGAGGGTTATAGTGGAAAATTATTGCCCCGAGGGAAGACTTGTTACAGACGGGGCGATAATGTTTGAAGACGCAGGAGGTAACAATAGTCTTCCCGAGGGGCATTTAATATTCCACTATGAGCTGAGTCTGCAGTACATATTTAATATATGAATCAGTCAAGAAAATAAGTGAGGCAAGGTTGGATAGTAAATACAACTTTATATATTTTGTTTAAATATAGCTGATGCAGCATAAGTAAATAAATAAATAAATAAATAACAACATGTTTTTGAAGTTCGTACCGCATAGTTATCAAAGTTTTTTTTTGCCGTACAGTTCTCCGTCTGGCTTGCTGACTGCTGCATAATCCAATTTATATCCGGCCGTCATATTTGTTTAAATTTCAGAAAGTCAGAAAACAGTGACAGTGACGTTTTAATCACCATTTTAGTGTTTAGTCTTTAGTGTTTTAGAATTGAATAGCCAACGAATTAAGAGGAATTTGACCGATCCACTAAAATCAATGAAAATCTCAATTCACTTTTCATACCCCACAGTAATACTGTTAAATTAAGTAAAGACATTTCTTTAGATTGCAAAGCCATTTCCAGTAAATTTGCCAACATTTTTCACGACCAATTCACAGGCACATCCTTAGATGCTTTCTTGCAACCCACTGTGATAACTAATGCTCCCGAAGAAGTACACAATTACAGGAATAAATATCCTTAGTAAGAATCTAAGCATTTTGAACAGTGCTGTGTGAATACATTTACATTTATATTGTTTTCCAATTTTATTCTGAAAGGTCACAAGTAAGCCAGTAACATACACATACCTGCCACTGCAATGCATTCCAAATCAGAGCTATCAGTATCTAAAAATAAAAAAGTCACAGTTATCTCAATTATGTACACGTAAACAAGTATGTGTGACATTCATATGCTAGAAAAATTCAGAAATAACAATACAGAAGTACATTTGCATTTTTGAGTCAATTTAAAGTTACTGTTTTATTTTATTTGAGTAAATTGAACATAGCATCTGGCAGTTTACAAAGAGGAACAAGCTTACGTTTTCTTTAGCCAAAACAACCTTTGAACAATGTACACAAACGGGAAGGTCAAAAGGTTTTCTGATAACATTGAGTACAGAGAAGGCTGGACTAACATCAAGGAATTTTAAATAATAAATTCCCTTTTATCTGCCCCCAACAAATTGTGTTCACAAACTTAAAACAACAAAAAGTTTTGTTAAAATAAATTACATTGGGTACAGTAGACTCACTAATAGAATGACTAACCAAGCTTATGAAAACCTTGTTCAGCTCGATCCTCTCCATTTCAGTAAGATATCAATCCCAAAATCCATTGCAAAAACATAAAACTTCAATAAAACCCACATGTTCACCCTCAGGTCTCTCCAAATCCCTAAAGATACAGGGATTAAACGAGGGAACCCAGCCAATCAAACTTAACAGATGCCTGAGTGATTAGCAGAATGCCCTTTATCCTTGTGCTGTTCAAATGGGCCAGCAAAGGCATGTCTCCATAACCCATTTGAACACTGCCTGAATTTCCAAATAAAACTGATATTGCCCTGTTAATGAACAGTTGGAAACAAAAATAAGTAGGTGCCTTTGTTCTTTAAAGTGAATGTAGCTAACAGAATGATTCCATACATGTTCTACGCCATTCACATTCATTTACTATACAAGTCTCAAATGTGTAGTTTTAAAAGAAAGCTATGTTTGGTTTTGGTACTACACTAGGTTAAAGAAGTCTCTGTTGTCAGATGGTCTTTACTGTCAGAAACTAATCAACTGATTTACCCAATGACTGACATGCTTTGCAGCCAATAAAATGCTTGACTCAGAAGACACAACTGAGGTGAAATGACGCAGTGAAAGTGTAACAGATTTCCTGGAAGGAAGTACCAGATAGTTTTAAAATGAAAATGCATGATTGTGTGTTTCTTTAAAACTACATATTGAAACTTACATAGTTAAATTATTGTGTTTCCTATAATCACTTGAAATGCCTATTGTTGACATCTATGAAAAAGACCTAGGAGTTTATGTTGACTCAGAAATGTCTTCATCTAGACAATGTGGAGAAGCTATAAAAAAGGCCAACAAGATGCTTGGATATATTGTGAAAAGTGTTGAATTTAAATCAAGGGAAGTAATGTTAAAACTTTACAATGCATTAGTAAGACCTCATCTAGAATATTGTGTTCAGTTCTGGTCACCTCGCTACAAAAAGGATATTGCTGCTCTAGAAAGAGTGCAAAGAAGAGCGACCAGAATTATTCCTGGTTTAAAAGGCATGTCATATGCAGACAGGCTAATAGAATTGAATCTATTCAGTCTTGAACAAAGAAGACTACGCGGTGATCTGATTCAAGCATTCTAAATTCTAAAAGGTATTGACAATGTCGACCCAGGGGACTTTTTCGACCTGAAAAAAGAAACAAGGACCAGGGGTCACAAATGGAGATTAGATAAAGGGGCATTCAGAACAAAAAAATAGGAGGCACTTTTTTACACAGAGAATTGTGGGAGTCTGGAACCAACTCCCCAGTAATGTTGTTGAAGCTGACACCCTGGGATCCTTCAAGAAGCTGCTTTATGAGATTCTGGGATCAATAAGCTACTAACAACCAAACGAGCAAGATGGGCCAAATGGCCTCCTCTCTTTTGTAAACTTTCTTATGTTCTTATGCCAGGTGTACAAAACATGGTTATTTCAACAGCCACTGTATTCATTCTCTGATGGAACATAGAGTTAAAAGTCAAATAGTCTGCTTACCTGACATGGGGCTAAAATCTCGATTACACTAGGGAAATAACAGTAAAAGGCAGTTTTACAGTTCATGCATAAAAAATAAATACAAATTTAATTTACATTCTCTAGTTTCAAAACAAAGAGGGATTATATTAGTGGAGGAAACAATGCTTGTAAATGTCAAAAAATAAATAAATGCAAAATTAGGCGGAGTTCTAACTTGAAGGTCACATTTCACACACTTGAGTCTGAAGTTATTATCGCAACACAGAGGAGCCATATTATATAACTAAATTTTGAATTATCATAAAATCTAGACCTAATCTGATTTAATGGCATAGAGCTTCTGACAGGCTGAACATACACGACAGCACACAGCCAATAGCAGCAGTGAAAGAAGCAGTCAAATGTTTTTTAGTGAAATGGGTTGTTATAGATTTAAATGTTACCCCAACATGCTTGATACCAGGTTCCTTTAAATAGTAGATGTTGGTTGATTTAGTCAACAAGATTGAGATGAGATAAGAATAATGTAACTAATTTGACCAGTAGCCAGACTACACCATAGGGATAGTGTCACACCACAACAATCTGTATAGATACATTCTAGTGTACTATAAAATACAATGTGGAAAACTGAACTCCTGACAGGTAGCAATATTTTTGGGTCATTCATTTCATTAAAGATAACGGAAACAATGGGGTATGCCTAATAATTCAAAAAAATGGAATACTTTTTAGGTGGATAGTTTGATAGATTTGTTCATTTACAATTTAAAAGGCATATTTTCAAAGCATTCCTCTTGAGTAATTTTTTAAACATGAACATTCCAAGTTAAAGTTACAAACCTTAGAATTTCACAACTTATTTTTACATTTTTCATCAATCATTTTTTGTTTTTCCACCCAAATTTTGACATGCCAATTCAAATGTTCCTCCTCTGTCTGGTTTTGTTGGGCTGCTGTCCAGTAGGGGTTGTTGAACTGGGATGAGGTGAGGTGAGCTATCCCATACAGTTTTCCTTCCTAACCCTTTCTCAGCAGTGAAATAAAAGAAAGATCATCTGTAATGATGTCTCACTGATTCTGATTCGGCATGCAATGCTCAAGGTTGTGATAAATATTTTATAGTATACCTTTATTGTTCCCTTTTGTTTTGCCAAAAACAAGTCATTAATTATTGATATATTCAAATAATAGAAACAATAATATGAATGGTTTTAATGTCCCATATACCCCATTAGGAAGTTCTGAAACAGCTGAACACAATGAATATGAAAAGCTGGAGGATGTGATGATACTAACCCACATCTGCCAAATCTATTTGATTTCCCCTTTGACCACTCTGTTTAATCTGTCCTTTGAGACCAGCCGTTTTCCAAAGATCTGAAAACTTGCTGGAATAATTCCTGTGTTAAGAAGTAAAGCCCAGTACATTGCCACCCTCAAATGATTTGCAATATTTGAATGGCAGTGCTTTTAATCTGACATAAAAACTATTAGAAGTGCAATTTCTTCAGACTCATTTTCACACTCAGACTCATTTCAAAAGCTGCTCTAATATATAAAAGCAAGGGCTTTACTGCAGGATTAGTGATTAAGGATAACTTCTTGTGTTTGGATTTTAGAACATTGTCTACCTGGCATATTACATGTAGCTCCTGAAGAGGGGATGTGCTTTCTGTGACTCCAGAACCTGTAGCAAGCAGCACAGCAACTAACAAGTGCTGGGAGTCTAACCTCAAAGTAAGGCTTTATGGTTTTTATTTATATTATATTATATATTTATTATATTACTATAATTTTCATTACCATTACCACTACTGCAATGTTAAATACTTAGTAATCTTAATAGTCTACTACCAAAGTAGTTCTCCTTAACAAATACGTGCGACATTTGTGAAAAATGTAGCTTAGTCTGGTCTTTATTGAACAACTGAATTGGACCCTCTTGTATAATTTGTTTGTGTTCAAGCACAATATGAATTTAAGTGGACTGTACCCAATGTGAACACATCGGAATTGACATACTAGTAAGGTGATTTTCTGCCAGCCTATGTAACAATATGTAAAGTAAAAACTCAAACTAAATGAAATTGTTTTAATGACTGTCCCAATCAAAAACCTCCTACAACCTTTTTACCTTTAAATAGTGTATATAATATACAGTACTGTAACAATACCAAAACTGAATGATATTAACCACAAGGAAGTATTGTGCAATTAATGAAAGCCGCTGCGTGCATTTCCCAGCATTGGATTCCCTATACACAACAATGATATTTACTTGATGAATGGGCTAACAATGCATACTGTACGTGTCAATATATTTGCTACAGTGTGCCAGTGAGCTTTACAGAAAGCACACCTTCAAGATTGATTTAGTTTGACAGTAGTTACGCTTCTTGTGACAGGAACCATCTGCTATCTTTTTTTTTGTACCTTTACTGTGCCTCAAAGTATGAGACTGAAGCGTTATAAAAGAAACTCAAAATAGATCAGAAATGGCATTTTATTTGAAGGGGTTGTACATGTATCCCTGATTAAAAGCTTATATATTTTAATAACATGCAGCTGTAAGAAGGGATCGATCTAAGTATGAATCTGAAGTGAAGGTGAATGCTGAACATGTGGGACAGTCTCTAATAGTTTGTCTCCAATACATTTTTTTATTTTTTTTGATCATCCATTTTTCTACCCAGTTTTCGAAATGCCCAGTTTGTATGTCACCTCACCACTGTAACCCCCTTAACATTCAGGTGGACTGAAAATCAATTGATGACACGTTGACAGACCAAGTTACATGTATCTACAGCCGGCAACTAGACCTGAAGATCAGCTCCTGAACTCAGGTGAAACAATCTTAACACACTTACTGTATAAAAAACAAATACAAAAAAAGCAAACAAGTAATCATACCTAAAACTACACAGAATGATAGCAAACATCATAAAATGAAGAACATTCAATTTTCTTTAATAAAATTCTTTGTCAAAGTTTTTCTCAATGTCTTCAGGGTATATTTTCCCCTTTGTAATGTAAACATATAAGCCTCATAGTTCACTAGTAACTCATTGATACAAATCTGTCTGTTTATGTAAACATCCAAGTCTTCACCTGGATTGAATTAACCCCAGTGTAAAATTGAAGATTATTTCTTGTTATTTTTAAATCGATAAAACAAGCCATTTAGTTAACTATCCTCTGGTAACGCCAACTGCCAAACTGATTTGGTTTCTTTCAATAAAATAATTCTGTCACTCATTAAAAGTCAAAATTATATTAACAAAATTACTTTACAATGCTGGTTTACTAGATTCCATGTAAAATAAGAAATATGTTTTTTGTATTTTGAAAGTTTTGTCAGTGAGCTTTTTAGGCACTAAATTGTAATCGGTTGAAAAATGATTGCATTTTTGTGTGGTTAAAATAATGACATTGTTATTCTGGCTGTATCAGAATTTCAGTCTAGCTTGCATGCAGTTACATTGGTCTTATGTTTTGATGACAGTGACATTGGCACACACAATACCAAAGTGATTTTGATTCAGCAGCAGCAAGGTAATGTCAAAACGCCCCTGTGGAAAGAAAAAATAAAACAAAACAGTTGTCAGTGATGTGCTGTCTCAGTAAGTGTACAGTGTTAAGCAATAATATATGCCAGAATGTGTTTTGTTATAGACTATTTCAAAATTGAATTAATGCCTTTTTGGCACCTAAAATCCACCACAGTAACCATGGCAACACACATTGCTTACACTTAGCCGAGGAATGACTGGCAATGGTATTTTAACTGCGCCCTCATAATAAATGGTCTCTGAAATGTAAAATGAAGTGTCATTCAAGGAAATATGCCTTGTTAGAATGAATCACTGAAATTGTTTTTGTTTAAGCATATAGCAAATTTTACTAACTTGAAATATATATGTTGTTTTATTTTTATAGTTTAGGAAAAATTATTTGATCTACCATCTTTAGTTTTAGCAGACTGGAGACTAGTTTATGTCTATATACAATGACATAATAAGTAACTGCATCGTTCTAGGATGGTCTTGTTATTGCTATAGAATGCATACTGTATTTTTGATCATGAATGATTTTTATACCTTCCAAATTTTCAAAAACTATAGCGTTATACGCCCCCACGTGTTGCTACTACTGTTTAAATAACATACCTGGAATTTTTCATTTAATTGTTAACACCCTGACTTTATACACTTATAACTATGCTGTTTTCAAAATGTCCACTCTAGTGCACTGATAGTGTAAGGATTATTGTCCACATTGTCAGGTAACACAGCAATATCGATCCATGATGTGGTACGGAACAGAAAAGCCAGAGCACTTGTTGTTATGTTTTTTTTTTTTTAAATCCCTCTTCCTACAGAGATTTAGAGGACAGATCTCAAACCCCAGTGCATTAGAGCAGACATTTTGAAAAGAGCGGTAAAACAGTTGTCAGGGTGTTAACAATGAAGAGAAAAAATACAGGTACGTTATTTAAACAGTAGTAGCAACACGTGGGGACGTATAACGCTATATTTTTCGGAACTCCGCGACTTACTCCTTAAGTCAATTCAATTGATAGTGTGAGATACACTGATAAACAATTTATCTAAAATCAGAAATCCAACTTTCTTATATTGCTTGACCCCGGGATCTTTGGTGCTGAGTTCTTCCAGCAACTGTCTTTTTGACGTGAAACTTGGAAGGTATAGACATTCATGGTTTTAATCTGGGTCAATTCACAAGTGAATAAGCTTGCTGATTTCAACTGACACTCTCATAAACCCTGACAGAATTTTGCTCTTGGACCTAACTGAAATGAGTTCTTAGAGCTTTGTATGGTGAAGCATGCTTAGTGTTTGGGTATTCAGGGCTTGGCTTTACTCTGTGCTATATGCCACTGCGCTCAGTTTTACAAGCACTACATTCAAAATGAATACATTCACATACCTCCTCGTTTTTTTCCCACAAAAAAACGTAACTTCTCAAAGGTGGGCTCACAGAGATTATACTGAAGCTGTATGACGTGTTTCCCATTGGCAAAACCCTCAATAGTAACATAGAGATTTTTTATATCTTGCCATGAAAATTTTAAACAGACAAAATTAGTTAAATACATTTAGTGTTTGCTGCTCTTTATAATTAATATATATTTGTATGTTAAAGTCTAAGCCAAAAATAAACAAATGACATACAAATCTAAGGTTAAATGATGGAAAGGTGGAGTTAAGAAAATCCATTCCTTCATTCTCTTTGTTTTCTAATTTGGTTTTCTACATGGATAAATTCCAATAAAGGTCAATTCAATTCAGGCTGGAAAACTGAGATTTTGCATAATTTAAAAAATATAATAATAATAATAATAATAATAATAATAATAATAATAATAATAATAATAATAATAACATATAAAACAAACCAGAGCTGTCTTTTGCCAGCTTAATAATTACGTTTTACAGTAAGTACATTACAGTAGAACCTCAAAGTTATGAACACCCCACTTTGAGCCTGTAACGTCAGAAAATGCATCCCGGTAGCATGTTATATATCAAATCCCGGTAGCATGTTATATATCGATAGCATGCTGTATATCAAATTTTGCATATTCGTCAGAAAATGCATCCCATACTATTATGCAGGTTTCATTTATTGATGTTGCAGCATTTACATGGAAATAGGCACCCCCTACAATAACAAAACATTTCAAAAATATATCGCTCAAAATATTAAAATAGTATAAAGTTAATTTTTGAAAATGTAGTGGTTTATTTATGTTAAGAGCTGAAGCAGCAAAAGAAGATAGTTGCTACACAACTCTTGTAAAATGTTAATGATTAACTGAACAAATCAACTAATTAACCCCGTTTTAAAAAAATATATAAAAAATATAATTTTCAATAGTAAAAAAAAGAGAGTCAGTTTTCTAATACATGATTTCCATTACACGAGAGTAGATGTTAAAACTTCATGCTGATTTGAACTCGGCTCTCGCCAAGATAAGCACCAACTAAGACATAGCTTTAGAGTAAACTAATGTGATCCATCTGTGTCTCCACCCATTTGCGTTTCCTTCCATATGATGATGTAGATATCCTTCTGCCTGGTGTTGATGACTGAAGTGTAATGCTGGCTCCAGAGATCAGCTTATTTGCCTCCCTAGCGCATCAGCACACACAACGGCTGCGATGCTGGCTCCAGGGATCAACCACAGTGCGGTCTCCCCAGCGCATCAGCATGACAACCGTCTGGATTGAGCTAAGTAGGGTACATCTCTGGGATCTTCAAGTGGGCACCTTCCATCCTCGGTGTTTCGTCGACTAGCCCACGACACCTCAAGAGGGCTCAACGGTGATTCTGGCGTCCCAGCATCACCCCCCTCCGTCCCCCACTGAACTCAGCCCAGCTTACTTACCCGTACATCAGTGTTTCTTTCTTTCTGTTGTGCTTGAGATCCCCAACCAGAATCTTTCAGTCTCAACCACAGCCAGTTGCTGCTCCTCTCTGCTGCTTCAGATAAGTTCTTCACTGTGCGACGCAACTCTTGGCCACTGAATCCGACGTCTCTGAGAAACGGGTTGTAGAGTGTGCCACAAATCCTCGACAACCCATCTCCACTGGGTAAACCCGGACTCTCCATCCTCGCTGTTCCGCTTTAGCGGCTAGTTGAGCATATCGCAATTTCTTCCTCTCATACGCCTCATCTACAGCATCCTCCCATGGCACTGTTAACTCTACCAGGTGAACAAGGCGTGCTGATCCAGACCACAAGACAATATCTGGTCAAAGGTTAGTAGTGGCAATCTCCGGTGGAAAAATAAGCCATTGACCAACATCTGCCAGCAGCATCCAATTGTCCTGGGCAAGGCTTGGTTTTAACACCTTTTCTTGGTGGTTGCTCTCCTGGGCGAAGGAATGTTGTCTTTTGTGTGTAATGTGTTGATGGAACTGGTGGCAACTTATTGGTCATGTTACGCTCGTTTTCCAATGCTCTGGTCATGGCGCCAAGTAAACCGTCCTTGGCTAAGAGCCACCTTACATCCTGTTAAAATGTGCCTTAATATTGCAGGTGATGAACACAAAGGACATGAGGGATCCTCCCTACCCAGAGGTTTAGGTTCTGTGGTGATGGGTGAACATTATATGTTGACCTGATGAGGAAACTGATCCTGCTCTGTTCCATTGACCATAGGTCTTGCCAGCCAATCTTGCGTTGTTCCACACTCTCCCATCTCATCTATTCTCCCTGCTTGGCCTGGGAAATGGCCTTTATGCACCCTCATCCTCTCCTCCTGCTTTTTTGCACCTCGTTGACTACCAGCTTCCTCCGTTGAGCTGGGGCTGCATTGTGCCATGTAGGAGGAGCTGAACTGAGACCAAGACCCCCTCTTCCATGCTGAACTTGCCCCATGATATCACCAATTCGAATGTCATTTCCAGTCGGACCTTGGCGCACTTAAACTCCTCAGTTAGAGCGGAGACTGGTAGCTGCAGTATTCCTTTACCATAAAGTCCCACTCTGCTGAGGCAGGTGAAACTCCCAACCATTTCCTGATGTATGAACTGATTAAAGCTTCCAAAGAAACCTCGTACACAGTCAGTGGCCACAGCAGCCTCGGCAGTAGACCAAACTGAAAGCACCAGAGTTTTAGTTTGCCTGGTAAAGCACTGCTGTCTATGCTCTTCAACCCTTCCACTGCTTGTTATCTAACTTCTCCCACGCAAACAGTGTCCTTTAGATCCCCGTCGTACCATCTCCCAAGACTTTTCACTGGCTTCTCAGACACTGTTGATATTGCCTCACCATTAATGTAGAACATTTTATCTACTACTTTACCTTTAATTATAGAGATGCTCCTTGATTTAGTGGGCTTGAATTGCATTCATGCCATTCAATGTTATTGGTTAATTTGCCCAATAACCGATTAGTGCAGGCTACTGTTGTCATGTCATCCATGTATGCTCGAATTGGTGGTAGTCGCATTCCTGAAGCCAAGCACTCTCCTCCCACTACCCATTTTGATGCCCTAATGATTACTTCCATTGCCATGGTAAAAGTCAGTGGAGAAATGGTGCATCCTGCCATTATTCCAACTTCTAGGCATTGCCATGTAGTGCTGAATTCTGAAGTTGAAAAACTAAATTGCAAATCTCCAAAGTAGGCTTTCACTAAATTTGTTATAACTCAATAACAACATTATATTAAAAATAGCATTACAGTTTTGTAGACGTCTTTCATATATTGACTCTAACAAAATAACATACCTGTATGTATCTGTAAATAAGAAAGGATGTTAAATAAGGAACATTAACATGTTCCCAGAAGAATTGATGCTATTTTCCATGATGTCTGTTGTCAGTGGAAAGGCCTCTCTCCCCATCACACTACACAGGAATCAATAAATGATACAGGTCACCACAGTAATTTACCACAACTAATTCCTTTAAAATGTAAAACAATAAAACCTGTGTTTAACTACATAGCACATCTTCCAATGAAAACTTGGAACTGAAGCGACGGAGATTCAGCTTCTGCTGCTTGGTAAACCCTTCTGGATCATATTACTGAATTACAAATGGTACATTGAAATTTCGTTCTGTTTGATATTTTATTTTAAAACACTGAAACTCAAAATCAATTATTGTAAGGTGACATTGGTTTTATGTTGGGAAATATTTTTTAAGAAAAATAAAAACTGAAATATCTTGCTTGCATAAGTATTCAACCCCACACATTAATATTTGGTAGAGCCACCTTTCGCTGCAATAACAGCTTTAAGTCTTTTTGGGGTAAGTATGTAGCAGCTTTGCACACAGTGTCGGAGTGATTTTGGCCCATTCTTCTTGGCAGATGTGCTCCAGGTTGTTCAGGTTGGTTGGACGAGGCTTGTGGATCGCAATTTTCAAATAGTGCCACAGATTCTCAATGGCATTGAGATCAGGACTTTGACTGGGCCACTGTAGGACATTCACCTTTTTGTTCTTGAGCCACTCCAATGTTGCTTTGGCCTTGTGCTTGGGATCATTGTCCTGCTGAAAGGTGAATTTCCTCCCAAGCTTCAGTTTTTTAGCGGACTGAAGCAGGTTCTCTTGCAGTATTTCCCTGTATTTTGCTCCATCCATTTTACCTTCAATTTTAACAAGATGCCCAGTCCCTGCTGATGAGAAACATCCCCACAGCATGATGCTGCCACCACCATACTTCACTGTAGGGATGGTGTGTCTTGAGGCATGGGCAGTGTTAGGTTTGCGCCACACATAGCGCTTTGAGTTTTGGCCAAAAAGCTCTATCTTGGTCTCATCTGACAAACACTTGGATATTATTTTGTACCCTTTCCCTAATCTATGCATTTGTATTACTTTATCTCTAACTTCTGTAGAATGCTCTTTGGTCTTCATTTTCCTTCAGATTCACAGCCTGACCAATGATCCTTCAACAGTGGGGTTTTTATCCAGAAAATGTGACCGCAACTTTAATGGTTCACAGGTGTAGGCCAATGGTAAGGTAATTGTGTCCTCGTTAGGGCAATTTCTTTCATCGGTGTAAACTGGGAGCTTCCACAGCACAGGGGTTGAATACTTATGCAAGCAAGATATTTCAGTTTTTTATTTTTCTTAAAAATATTTCCCAACATAAAACCAATGTCACCTTACAATAATTGATTTTGAGTTTCAGTGTTTTAAAATAAAATATCAAACAGAACGAAATTTCAATGTACCATTTGTAATTCAGTAATATGAGAGAGTTGGTCAGGGGTCTGAATACTTTTGCAAGGCACTGTATATATATATATATATATATATATATATATATATATATATATATATATATATATATATACAGCTCTGGAAAAAATTAAGAGACCACTGCAAAATTATCAGTTTCTCTGGTTTTACTATTTATAGGTATGTGTTTGGGTAAAATGAACATTTTTGTTTTATTCTATAAACTACTGACAACATTTCTCCCAAATTCCAAATAAAAAATATTGTCATTTAGAGCATTTATTTGCAGAAAATGACAACTGGTCAAAATAACAAAAAAGATGCAGTGTTGTCAGACCTTTTTGTTTTTAAGCCACTCCAGTGTGGCTTTGGCTGTATGTTTGGGATCATTGTCCTGCTGGAAGATGAATCTTCTCCCAAGTCCCAGGTCTCTTGCAGACTTCAGCAGGTTTTCCTCCAGGATTTCTCTGTACTTTGCTGCATCCATTTTGCCCTCTATCTTCACAAGCTTTCCAGGCTCTGACGCAGAGAAGCATCCCCATATCATGATGCTGCCACCACCATGCTTCACGGTAGGGATGGTGTTCTCAGGATGATGTGCGGTGTTAGGCTTGCGCTAAACATAGCGCTTAGCATTGAGGCCAAAAAACTCTATTTTGGTCTCACCAGCACATCTCCACTCTAGCACGCACTTGCCGATTCTTCCTGAGCAACACCCGAAGAATCCGACCCTTCCTCACCAACTACGCCACCCAGCTCCTGGTCCAGGCCTTGGTACTCTCCCGCCTAGACTACTGCAACTCCCTCCTGGCTGGCCTCCCTTGGTCTGCCACCCGTCCGCTCCAGCTCATCCAGAACTCCGCTGCTCGCCTGGTGTTCGCTCTGCCTCGCTTCTCCCACGCAACTCCACTACTCCGCTCACTCCACTGGCTCCCGATCACCGCCGCATCCAGTTCAAGACTCTTGTACTAGCCTACAGATGCCTTGACCAGACTGCACCCAGCTACCTCTAGACCCTCATCTCTGCCTACACCCCCACTCGACCTCTCCGCTCCGCCTGCACTAGAAGAGCCCGCTCCTTCTCCACCCTCGCCCCGCAGTGGTGGAATGACCTTCCTACAGATGTCAGGACTGCCCAGTCCCTGACCACATTCCGGCGCCTCCTCAAGACTAACCTCTTCAGAAAGCACCTGTAGAACTCCTGTTTTTCCCCTGGGACACTTATCACCCTCCCTTAAATGCGCTTTACTTGCTCTTATCTACCCCCTATTTTACTGCATTTAATCCTGTACTTTAGAGTACTGTAATCTGCCAAGTGTTATTTAATCTGTAGTATTTTGTATTTAATTATATCCTGATGTAACTATCACTGACACTGTTATCTGCTGTATTATTGAATCGTATTTTGTCACACTTGTATTTGCTTGAACCAAAGTCATTGTATTTATCTTGCTCTTAATTGTATCATTACTTGTACTGTGATTCTTGAAATGTATTTGTTTACGACTGTAAGTCGCCCTGGATAAGGGTGTCTGCTAATAAATAAATAAATAAATAAATAAATAAATAAATAAATAAATAATAATAGTAATAATAATAATAATAATAACAGAATCTTCTTCCACTTGGTCTCAGAGTCTCCCACATGCCTTCTGGCAAACTCTAGCCGGGATTTGATGTGAGTTTTTTGTGGCTTTCTTTTTGCCACTCTCCCATAAAGGCCAGTTTTGTGAAGCACCGGGCTATTGTTGCCATTATGCACAGTGTCTCCCAGCTCAGCCGTGGAAGACTGTAACTCCTTTAGAGTTGCCATAGGCCTCTTGGTGGCCTCCCTTGGTGCCCTTCGCCCGCATACTCAGTTTTTGAGGATAGCCTGTTCTAGACAGATTCACAGTTGTGCCATATTCTCTCCATTTCTTAATAATAGACTTTACTGTGCTCCGGGGATATTCAATGCCTTGAAATGTTCTTATATCCTACCCCTGATTGGTGCTTTTGAAGAACCTTATTCGGATTTGCTTTGAATGTTCCTTCGTCTTCATGATGTAGTTTTGTTAGGAAATGTACTAACCAACTGTGGGACCTCCAGAGACAGGCGTATTTAACCTGAAATCATGTGAATCACCTTAATGGCACACAGGTGGACTCCATTCAACTAATTACGTGTCTTCTAAAGACAATTGGTTGCACCAGAGCTTATTTAGGTGTGCCATAGCAAAGGGGGTGAATACTTATGCAATCAATTATTTTCTGTTTTATATTTGTAATTAATTTAGAACAATTTGTAGATTTTATTTTTCACTTTGACATTATGGACTTTTTTTGTGTTGATCAGTGGCAAAAACTCCTAATTAAATCCATTTTGATTCCATGCTGTAACACAATAAAATGTGGAAAAGTCCAAGTGGGGTGAATACTTTCAAGAGCCACTATGTGTGTATATACAGACGTGCTCAAATTTGTTGGTACCTGTGGCAGTCTGGCTCGCAGTGGTGAGGGTGATGACGTCACGGACCAGGAAGTAACTGACACCAAAACAGTGGATGGGCGGGTGAAGCTGAATGCTGCGGCACTCAGCGTATTTATTAACAAACCAAACAAAAGATTTAACAAAACACAAAACAAAAGGGCACGAGGGCCAAACGAATGAACAAACAAACAAGTAAGTGATGTGCTGGGTAATCCAGCACGTTTTAGCAATTGTTTTTGAATGTTGCTTTCTCTCCGCTCTCCCTGCTCTCCTCTACACTCCCCCAACCTCAAGTGCAGAGAGCTGCAGGTTTATATACTCTGGCCGAGGGATTAACTAGTTGTTAATTATCTTATTATCCCTCGGCCAGAGTCTGCACGCGTTTGGTAAGGATGCATGACTGTCAGCTAGTTAAATAATCAGTAGCTGATCAGCCATGCATCCTCACGGGGTTTTTAAATATAATAATAAAAGGCGGGCTTTTACACGCGCCGCAAACAAAAATAAATAATAATACATAGGGGCGGGACACTCCGCCACACATGCCCCCCAATGCGCAGCACATGGCCTTTTTCGGCCACCTCCCCTTAGTCCCCAAAGTCCCGGTTAGCAGTCCCGGCGCAGGAACAGGGGCAACAACGGACCAAAGGTGGCGGCCACGGTGGGATGTCCTCCTCCCACCCAAACAGCCGTGGCGTTCAAAGGCCAGCACCGGCCCGGCTCCTCTGGCCAAAAAATTTTTGGGGGTGGTCTCCAGACCTGCCCCCCCTTCTTCATGGCCGGCCGCTCCCCTCCGTGGGGCTCCGGCCACCCTTTCTCCTGCAGCGAAATTGCTGCGGGGGAAGCTGGTCTCCTGACCTCCCCCCCCTTCTTCATGACTGGCAGCTGCCCTTCACGGGGCTCCAGCCACAGTATTTCCTGCCGCGAAGTGCGGCTGGGGAAGCTGGTCTCTGACCTCCCCCTTTTCTCGTGGCGGCAGCCCCTTCATGGGGCTCCAGCCACAGTGTAGTGACCCCAGGCGAAGCAGGATCCCTGGCGACCCCAGGCAAAGCAGGATCCCTGGCGACCCCAGGCGAAGCAGGATCCCTGGCGACCCCAGGCGACAGCAGCGGACCCTCGGGAGGCGACGGCAGCGGACCCTCGGGAGGCGACGGCAGCGGCAGCGGACCCTCGGGAGGCGACGGCAGCGGCAGCGGACCCTCGGGAGGCGACGGCAGCGGCAGCGGACCCTCGAGGCGACGGCAGCGGACCCCCTCGGGAGGCGGCGGCAGCGGCAGCAGCGGACCCTCGGGAGGTGAACTCGGGAGGGGAGCCCCTGGCCATGGAGGCGGCAGCGGGAGCTCCACTTCTCCCTCGTTCCCTGTAGCTGGTGGCTCTCCAGGCGATGTGGAGCAACAGGCAGCCCCAGGTGATGCGGAGCAACAGGCAGCCCCAGGCGTCGCGGAGCAACAGGCAGCCCCAGGCGTCTGCGGAGCAACAGGCAGCCCCAGGCGATGCGGAGCAACAGGCAGCCCCAGGCGATGCGGAGCAACAGGCAGCCCCAGGCGATGCGGAGCAACAGGCAGCCCCAGGCGATGCGGAGCAACAGGCAGCCCCAGGCGATGCGAGGCAGGCATCCTTGGGCGGCCGAGGCAGGCATCCTTGGCTGGGCGAGGCAGGCATCCTTGGGCGGCGGGCAGGCATCCTTGGGCGGCGGGCAGGCATCCTTGGGCAGCGGCGGGCAGGCATCCTTGGGCGGTGCGAGGCAGGGTAGGATCAGTCCTTCCCATGAAGGTGGATGTGGAACCAGCAGGTATTCACCCTCTGCTGGTGGAGGTGGGAGGGAAAGCAGTCCTCCCACGGCGGCTGAGGCGGAACCAGCAGGCATTCACCCTCTGCTGGTGGAGGTGGGAGGGAAAAGCAGTCCTCCCACGGCGGCTGAGGCGGAACCAGCAGGCATTCACCCTCTGCTGGTGGAGCTGGGAGCGCAAGCAGTCCTCCCACGGCGGTTGGGCGGAACCAGCAGGCATTCACCCTCTGCTGGTGGAGGTGGGAGGGGCAAGCAGTCCTCCCACGGGCGGTTGAGGCGGAACCAGCAGGTATTTACCCTCTGCTGGTGGAGGTGGGAGTGGCAAGCAGTTCTCCCACGGCGGGCTGGCGGAACCAGCAGGCATTCACCCTCTGCTGGTGGAGGTGGGAGTGGCAAATAGTCCTCCCACGGCGGCTGAGGCGGAACCAGCAGGTATTCACCCTCTGCTGGTGGAGGTGGGAGGGGCAAGCAGTCCTCCCACGGCGGTGGAGGCGGAACCAGCAGGCATTCACTCTCTGCTGGTGGAGGTGGCGGAGGCAGAGGCAGCTCTTGCTGCTCTGCTCCTGGTGATGGTGGAGACAGAAGCAGCTCCTGCTGCTCTGCTCCTGGTGGTGGTGGAGACAGAGGGCAGCTCCTGCTGCTCTGCTCCTGGTGGTGGTGGGAGACAGAGGCAGCTCCTGCTGCTCTGCTCCTGACGGTGGTGGAGACAGAGGCAGCTCCTGCTGCTCTGCTCCTGGTGGTGGAGACAGTGGCGAGGGCTCCTCACCCTCTAACACTGGAGACGGCAGCCATGGCTCCTCTCCCTCGGGCGCTGGAGATGGCAGCAATGGCTCCTCTCCCTCTGGTGCTGGAGAAGGCAGCGATGGCTCCTCTCCCTCTGGCGCTGGAGATGGCAGCGATGGCTCCTCTCCCTCTGGTGCTGGAGAAGGCAGCGATGGCTCCTCTCCCTCTGGTGCTGGAGAAGGCAGCGATGGCTCCTCTCCCTCTGGTGCTGGAGAAGGCAGCGATGGCTCTTCTCCCTCTGGCGCTGGAGAAGGCAGCGATGGCTCTTCTCCCTCTGGCGCTGGAGAAGGCAGCGATGGCTCCTCTCCCTCTGGCGCTGGAGACGGCAGCGGCTGGGCTTTTCCCGATGGAGCTGGAGATAGCGGTAACCCTGCCATATCTGCAGCCAGGTAGCGGATTACCATGTCCGCAACCTCCGGGAGGGACACTGGGCAGTGTTGCTTTTCCCAGGCTTCCCATCGCTCTCCATCTCTGGCCCACAGGAGGTTGATCACATCGGGGAGGGCCTCTTCAGCATTCCTCCCAGGCTCCACCAGCCAGCCCCAGATTCCTCAGAGGAGAGTGAACTCCTCTTAGCCAACGGCCCTCTCCCCCTGACGCCGGACGCTCAGGCTCCTCCATCTCCTGCCATGGAGGGGGTTGGTCTGGTGCCACGTGCCCGACCTCACCAACTGCGAAGCACCACTCCTCACCCTTCAAGCAGGTGAGGCAGACGTCCAGTGTGGCAAGGTAAGGCTGCTGTTGCTGCGCCTCCGGCTGCTGTTGTTGCTGCTGCTGCTTTTTCCTCCTCCGGCTACTTTTCTCCATTTTTATTTATTTATTTTTTTTTTTTTTTTTTTTCCAAAAAAACACACAAAAATACTTTTTGAAAAAAACAAAAAAACGTCCTTATCCTTTCCTGGTCCGGCTGTTGGAGGCGTTGTTTGTCCCACCTCGGACACCATATGTGGCAGTCTGGCTCGCAGTGGTGAGGGTGATGACGTCACGGACCAGGAAGTAACTGACACCAAAACAGTGGATGGGCGGGTGAAGCTGAATGCTGCGGCACTCAGCGTATTTATTAACAAACCAAACAAAAGATTTAACAAAACACAAAACAAAAGGGCACGAGGGCCAAACGAATGAACAAACAAACAAGTAAGTGATGTGCTGGGTAATCCAGCACGTTTTAGCAATTGTTTTTTTTCTGAATGTTGCTTTCTCTCTCCGGCTCCCGCACTCTCCTCTACACTCCCCCAACCTCAAGTGCAGAGAGCTGCAGGTTTATATACTCTGGCCGAGGGATTAACTAGTTGTTAATTATCTTATTATCCCTCGGCCAGAGTCTGCATGCGTTTGGTAAGGATGCATGACTGTCAGCTAGTTAAATAATCAGTAGCTGATCAGCCATGCATCCTCAATGGGTTTTAAATATAATAATAAAAAAGACGCGGCGCTTTTACACGCCCCGCAAACAAAAATACAAATAATAATACATAGGGGGGGACACTCCGCCAGTACCCTTTACAGCTCATTGAAATAATGCTTCATTCCTCCTGAAAGTGATGAAATTAAAAGCTATTTTATCATGTATACTTGCATGCCTTTGGTATGTCATAGAATAAAAAGCAAAGAAGCTGTGAAAAGAGATGAATTATTGCTTATTCTACAAAGATATTCTAAAATGGCCTGGACACATTTGTTGGTACCCCTTAGAAAAGATAATAAATAATTGGATTATAGTGATATTTCAAACTAATTAGTTTCTTTAATTAGTATCACACATGTCTCCAATCTTGTAATCAGTCATTCAGCCTATTTAAATGGAGAAAAGTAGTCACTGTGCTGTTTGGTATCATTGTGTGCACCACACTGAACATGGACCAGAGAAAGCAAAGGAGAGAGTTGTCTGAGGAGATCAGAAAGAAAATAATAGACAAGCATGGTAAAGGTAAAGGCTACAAGACCATCTCCAAGCAGCTTGATGTTCCTGTGACAACAGTTGCAAATATTATTAAGAAGTTTAAGGTCCATGGAACTGTAGCCAACCTCCTGGGCGGCCGCAAGAGAGGAAAATCGACCCCAGATTGAACAGAAGGATAGTGCGAATGGTAGAAAAGAACCAAGGATAACTGCCAAAGAGATACAAGCTGAACTCCAAGGTGAAGGTACGTCAGTTTCTGATCGCACCATCCGTCGCTTTTTGAGCGAAAGTGGGCTCCATGGAAGAAGACCCAGGAGGACTCTACTTTTGACAGAAAAACATAAAAAAGCCAGACTGGAATTTGCTAAAATGCATATTGACAAGCCACAATCCTTCTGGGAGAATGTCCTTTGGACAGATGAGTCAAAACTGGAGCTTTTTTGGCAAGTCACATCAGCTCTATTTTCACAGACTAAAAAATGAAGCTTTCAAAGAAAAAGAACACCATACCTACAGTGAAACATGGAGGAGGCTCGGTTTATGTTTTGGGGCTGCTTTGCTGCACCTGGCACAGGGTGCCTTGAATCTGTGCAGGGCACAATGAAATCTCAAGACTATCAAGGCATTCTGGAGCTTAAACGTACTGCCCAGTGTCAGAAAGCTCTGTCTCAGTCGCAGGTCATGGGTCCTCCAACAGGATAATGACCCAAAACACACAGCTAAAAGCACCCAAGAATGGATAAGAACAAAACATTCGACTATTCTGAAGTGGCCTTCTATGAGTCCTGATCTGAATCCTATCGAACATCTATGGAAAGAGCTGAAACTTGCAGTCTGGAGAAGGCACCCATCAAACCTGAGACAGCTGGAGCAGTTTGCTCAGGAAGAGTGGGCCAAACTACCTGTTAACAGGTGCAGAAGTCTCATTGAGAGCTACAGAAAACGTTTGATTGCAGTGATTGCCTCTAAAGGTTGTGCAACAGAATATTAGGTTAGGGGTCCCATCATTTTTGTCCATGCCATTTTCATTTGTTTTATTATTTACAATATTATGTTGAATAAAAATCAAAAGCAAAGTCTGATTTCTATTAAATATGGAATAAACAATGGTGGATGCCAATTACTTTTGTCAGTTTCAAGTTATTTCAGAGAAAATTGTGCATTCTTCGTTTTTTTGTGGAGGGTACCAACAAATTTGAGCACGTCTGTATATATATATATATATATATATATATATATATATATATATATATATATATATATTGTGAGACAGCAGGGAGGGGTTAAAGCCTCCCTGAAGAAAAACATGTTGGAATGCACATTTGTTTAGTTTAATTGTTTTGCTTTATCGTTGAATTTAATTTGTAAATTGTTTTATTGTTAATTATCCCCTGCACCTGGTAAATATTGTCAAATTAGGACCAGATGCAGGGTATTTAAGGGAGGCAGTTAGTCTGCTCATGGCTGCTGAGTAGAAGGAGGCAGAAGAGGTGCTCTGCTTCCTAGCAGTCGTGAGGTAAAGAGTGTGCTGTATTAAACCTGTGTGGTTTTTGTTTGTTGTGTCTGGCGGGGAAACGGCTTAGCCGTCCTGCGAGTTAGTCAGGGAATAACCTGTGTAGTCAGTGCTCCAAAATCAGAGTTAGGTGTTTATTTCGTGTTTATTTTATTTTGTGTGAATTAAAAATAGCGCATCAGCGCATAAAAATCCATTCCCGTGTGTTGGGTCGTATTTTTAAAGGGGCAACGAACCCGTGTGGCAGCGATTCTTTACATTTGGTGTCAGAAGTGTGGGCGCCCCTACGACCCAAGAAAAAAAAAAAAAAAAAAAAAAAAAGGATATTGCGGAACTGATAAGGACTTTGGAAAAATCCACGACAGAGATGCGGGAGGCGACTCGTAAGCAGAGGGAGTGCAACCAGCAATGGAGGCAAGAGTTGGGGTTGCCAACATGGGAACTGGAGTTCCCGTGTCACAGCTGGGTCTGGTGCTGCACCAGGTGCTGGAGAAAATGGTGTGGCCAGCACCCGAAGCGAGGGGTGGAGCTGCCGTCCCGAGAGCCAGAGGGGAGGAGCCCCGAGAGCCAGAGGGGAGGAGCTGCCGCCCGAGAGCCAGAGGGGTGGAGCTGCGTCGCCCGAGCCAGAGGGGAGGAGCCATCGCCCGAGCCAGAGGGGGGAGGAGCCGTCGTCCGAGCCAGAGGGGGGAGCCGCCGCCCGATCCAGAGGGGAGGAGGAGCCGCCCGAGCCAGAGGGGAGGAGCTGCCGTCGCCCGAGCCAGAGGGGAGGAGCTGCGTCGCCCGAGCCAGAGGGGGAGAGGAGCTGCCACCGCCCGAGCCAGAGGGGGAGGAGCTGCCACCGCCCGAGCCAGAGGGAGGAGCTGCCCGAGCCAGAGCTAGGGGGAGGAGCTGCCGCCCGAGCCAGAGGGGGAGGAGCTGCCGCCGCCGAGCCAGAGTTAGGGGGGAGGAGCTGCTGTGGCCCAAGTTAGAGGGGGAGGAGGTGAAGAGCCCGCCTCCACCACAGCCCCGACCACCACCCCTGCGGTCCAGTCCGGCGCCGCTGTGTGCGGTCCCGCGCCCCTCGCTCCTGGACACCCTGCCGGTTGGCCTGGACCTCCCTTCGCTAGACCTGGAGCCCAGGAGTCTGCAGAACCGGTTACAGTTCGGCACCTGGTTCCCTGCTCCGCTCCTCCCAAGCACCAAGACGTCGCTGCACTACTCCCAGACGTCGCTTGAGCTCCCCCTGGTCACTACTTCGCTCCCCCTGGGTGATTGGACGTCGCTGCACCGGGCCCCAGCTGCAGACCTCTGCCCGCTGCTGCAACCTCCAGTGCGCCCCGGTTGTCGCTCCGGTCACCCCTGACAAACCAGTGGGGTCCCTCGTCACCGGTGCACGGTCCCTACCTGGCGGGGCGGAACGCGTGGACCGCCCACCCTCAAGTCCGCCCGTGGAAGAGGGCGAAAAGAGACATTGATTGACTCGAGGGTGGGTGGTTGTGTTTTAGGGGAGGAGGTGGCCGTCGAATGGCCGGTGTCTTGAAAAGACAAGGGGGGATGTGTGAGACAGCAGGGAGGGGGTTAAAGCCTCCCTGAAGAAAAACATGTGCGGAATGCACATTTGTTTAGTTTAATTGTTTTGGTTTATTGTTTAATTGTTTTGCTTTATCGTTGAATTTAATTTGTTAATTGTTTTATTATTAATTATCCCCTGCACCTGGTAAATATTGTCAAATTAGGACCAGGTGCAGGGTATTTAAGGGAGGCAGTTAGTCTGCTCATGGCTGCTGAGTAGAAGGAGGCAGAAGAGGTGCTCTGCTTCCTAGCAGTCGTGAGGTAAAGCGTATGCTGTATTAAACCTGTGTGGTTTTTGTTTGTTGTGTCTGGCGGGGAAACGGCTTAGCCGTCCTGCGAGTTAGTCAGGGAATAACCTGTGTAGTCAGCGCTCCAAAATCGGAGCTAGGTGTTTATTTCGTGTTTGTTTTATTTTGTGTGAATTAAAAATAGCGCATCAGCGCATAAAAATCCATTCCAGTGTGTTGGGTCGTATTTTTAAAGGGGCAACGAACCCGTGTGGCAGCGATTCTTTTACAATATATATATATTTCATGTATATTTAGTTGCTGTTACATTTAAACAAACATCTTCACTCATAAAGAACATTTAATTATTCATGTTTACTTACTAGGCTTTATCAGTGCCATGCTTTAAAAGTATTAAAAAGAATAACATTGTGTCTTTCAGTTAGGCCCTGTGGAACTATTAGGCTAGAGCTATAACCAGGAAAATTGAAATACCTGCCTCAGCACTATTTGAATAAACTCCAAGAAATCTTTAAGAAACAGTGTATATAGCTTTCAGTAAAACCAAACCTTAAATGAAAGCAGGCTTTAAGATTTGTTGTTTTTATCCATGTGTATAGGCTCATTTAATGAAACCAGAAACACAACTACAACTGTCTTCATGTTGCAAGTGTTTGATTGCTCTTAAAGTGCTCAAACTCAGAAAAGAGGAAGATTTGTTTCATGACATGTGACAGGGCACTGCTAAAAACATCCTATTCTTCAAAATTATTACAAAAAAACGTTGTTCAAAATACTTATGGTTTAAGCATGAAACCACAAAAGTCAGGAAATTCCTTGCACAAATGGTAGCATTCAAAGATAAGGGTAGCAGTGAAAATCTTTAGCAAAAGAATGAAAAGTTCAACTATGCAATAATGACCAGCTCTGCACCTTTATTTTACTCCAGTGTTGCTGTGCATCAGCATGGAGACAGTCATGCAAAATGTCACTTATATCAGTCAACCTGGACAAAACTGCTAACTAACTGCATTATAATACACACTGCTGTCTGCAAAGAGTGGATATACTCTGCTATTCCACATTCTTGAAAATCTGAGCCTAGGTTTTATTTCTTTTCATATACGGTCCCTTCATTGTTAAAATCCAACACAACCGCTGTCCATCCCGATTTCAGAACCTGCAGTTCAGCTGAATTTTGTACTTGAGCTCGGAGCTTTACAGAAACTATTGCCATGGCCGAAGAGATTGAGATTTTGAGATTTTAAAGAACAGAAATCCAAGAAAATTGCTTATAATTTAAATTGTATACTGTTCTTTTTAATATCTGTTAATGTTTCACTACATTTTTTTACTTACAATGTGTATTAGATAAAGGAGGAACACAGGAAATAGGATCAAAGACAGTGCAGTTTCAGTTTAGTGGGGCACTTCCCAGATGTAGTCATAAATACAATAAAAAGTGAACCTACAGTTCTGCTGCAGTATTCTAATAAATACAACATCACAATGGCTCAGAGAAGCTTGTGTTATTCTGAACAGGAAGTACTGTGGGATATTTATCAAGCAGCTGGATAAATATCATACACTCTGGTCTCATTTATCAAGTTGATTTATTAATGAGTAGTACTTAAAGAGTAAGTAGAGGGGTTCTGAAAAATATAGCGTTATACGTCCTCATGTGTTGCTACAACTGTTTAAATTATGTACCTGTCATTTATTTTCATTGTTAACATCCTGACAACTTTTTACACTTATAACTCTGTCTATTTCAAAGCTCTTTTTCAAAATATCTGCTCTAATGCACTGGGGTTTGAGATCTGTCCTCTAAATCTCTGTAGGAAGAGGATTTAAAAAAAAATATAGCAACATGTGCTCTGGCTTTTCTGTTCTGTACCACATCATGGATCGTTATTGCTGTGCTACCTGTTTGACAATGTGGGCAATAATCCTTACACTATCAGTGCACTAGAGCAGACATTTTGAAAAGCTTTGAAACAAACTTTAAAGTTCTAAGTGTAAAAAGTTATCAGGATGTAAAAAATGAAAACAAAAAAAACGTCTATCTGAAAACAGCCGGGTGTACATTAGTAATGGAGAAAGAAACTGACTAGGGGGGACTGGGAAGACTTGTGAATTTCAGTTGACCTAATCACTAAATTACTTTAGATCACAGAAGCTAAACAGAGTCAAGCACAGTATTTCTAAGTGTATTAACCCAGTCTTTAAAATCATTGCATTAATATGATACCACTGTTTCATTTTGTTTTTTTGCTTTTGATATATTTGTTTTGCTTTACACATCAAATGCTGGAAATGTTACATTGTTTTTACCATGATTTAGACAAATTCCATTTGTCCTGCACACTGCTATTCATTTCAAGGGAAATATTCGTTTTACTCCTCCCAGTTCCTGTGTATCAGGTAATGCGGCCCCACATGACCTCACATATCGTAGTTCCCTATAAGCTCCATAGTATGTGATTGTAAGACTGAACTAGGGCTCTTTCAACTGTAAAATACAAACTTTTCACAGACCCTGTTTAGCGTTAAGTGAGGTGTAAGCATGCATGTTAACACCAACCACAATAAGAACGTTATTTAAAGCCTTGGTTAATATACCTTTAAAATAATAACAGCTGCTTAAATGGAATGTGTGCTTTAAAATGAGGCATGATTTCATTATTTTGGTTACACATGATTATACTATTTAATCTGAAACAGTATTATTGAGACGTCAGTCTCTTTTTAATTCTTGATCTGCTGGCTTGGGGAATTGTGTGATTGCTAGTTCTCACCCAGCCTCTGCACTGTAATATAGTGCCATGCCCATGACACAAGATTTTCACAGCTGCATCTGATGGCCAAAGTTAGGGGGGAAAAATTAATGAGTTGTGTATGTTAATAAGACAAAAAAAGGTTAAAAGGGCTTGAGCATTGTACAGTTGTTAAGACATTGTTAAGTAAGTTGTCAGAGGAATGCCCAATTTATTGTAACACATGCTATTTAAGTGATTGGTTTGTGTATCTTGGGGGTTCATATGACCTCCTTTGTCACCAAAGATTTCTAACTTGTATTTTTACTTACAAAGATGTATCCTGTGGATTTTAGACTCAAAACTATAGCAGACACAAAAAATGTAGGTATAGGTTACACTAGTACAGTCCAAGTAAGTGCAGAGACAGGTTGACAATGAGATAATATGACCACAAGATGGTGTTGTTGTTAGACTTTGCAGGCAGATGCAGTTAGAAACTGTGCAGGACTGTTTCTTGTTCTGGATCTTGTTAAGTGGCCATCTAGTGATACACTATGTGAATACAGTGCACTGCCCATTTGACTTGATGTTGTTGTCTTCCCAGATTACTAATGCCATCAGTTCTGTCTGCAATGCTTTCCTGGTGGGGTTGACAAGTTATAGGAGATTAGCGTATTAATTATATCATAATCACATTCAATGAAATGTTTTTTAAAAAGTCCTAGTCTGTTTACATTCCCCAAAGGTAGATTTAAAGGTAGAATGTTCTTATTCCTTGAAAACCTTCTATGGCTAACTGTGGTAAAGCACAAGAAATGCATGCTATACAGCAAGAAATGCAAAAAAGCATGATTACCACATTGCTGTTAAACATTTACAAGGGTGTACTAAATAAATTATTTACTTTTACAGGCAACCAATGTAAAACTGTAATTGGAGACGCCGGTTCACCATCGCCCGGAGACGCCGGTTCACCACCGCCCGGGGACGCCTACAAGCCACCCTCCGGGGACGCCTCCAAACCACCGCCCGAGGACGCCCGCAAGCCAACGCCCAGGGACGCCTCCAAGCCACCGCCCAGGGACGCCTCCAAGACACCGCCCGGGGACGCCTCCAAGCCAAGGTCCGGGGACGCCTCCAAGCCACCGCCCGGGGACACCTCCAAGCCAAGGTCCGGGGACGCCTCCAAGCCAAGGTCCGGGGACGCCTCCAAGCCAAGGTCCGGGGACGTCTCAAACCACCCCGGGGCGCCCAAAGCCACCGCCCGGGGACGCCTCCAAGCCAAGGTCTGGGGACGCCTCCAAGCCAAGGCCTGGGGACGCCTCCAAACCACCGTCCGGGGATGCCTCCAAGCCACTCTGCGCGATCAACAGGGCGGTGCAGATTCTGACAGTGGAGCAGAAAGCCTTTATTACAGAACCGAAGTTCAGTTGTATATCCTGTAAATACTTAGTCACCAACGTGGTGACTTGACGGTCAAATCTACTGGCCATATTAAAATTGAAGTTAGACCTGATTTGAACCACGCTGGCGTTAACACAATCATACTGCTATAGTTTTGTACGGTAAAAATGTTCAATGGCAAAACCGGGAACGTTTTACAATTTCCGACCAGGACAAAAATATCTGGGCTGAAAACTGTGACAATCCCAGCACTCAACAAATCTATATTTGCTCGATAGAAGAAAACTCTAGTCGCTGTATTTTACATCAGCATGACTAGGAACTACTGTAAAATCACCAGCTCCTATGTAAAAAAGGCGTAGTTAATTTACATTTATTTAGAACACATACTATTTTATGTATTATGATTGGTCCAAATCAATATGTGTACTAGGTATGTGTTTTTGACCCGGATGGCCTTCCATAGCAAGCTGCCTCTGGCTGTTATTTTAGACATCTTTATGCTAGCCATCTGAAGAAATGGAAGAATATGATTGGCTTATAGATGTGCTAATCATAACTATAGAGGAGGCAAGAGAGCATTCGCCTCCTCTGAATGTACAGCAGTGACTGAGTGGAAAATTTGGATCAGGTGGCTGCCTCTGCATAAAATAAATATGTTGCATATTACATATAAGTAAATAAATTGATACATAAATAAATTAAATAAATAGATAAATAACTTATTTTAAAAAGGTTGAGTAGGCAGTGCCTCCTCTGCTTCCTCTGACGAGCCTCCACTGGGTTGTTGTAGTGTGAATAATACACAATATCTAAATGAGTATATGAGGTGCAAGCAGTTGCTAGTTTCCTGTTTTCAGCTCTGAATGAGAAGAAGCAGAAACAATTAAAAGGCTGAACAAAATACTACTGTAGATCTTAGCTTTCTGTGAATAGAAAACAGGGTTCTCAAATTGCTGGGAAAAGTAAATATACTCATTTGTAAAACAAGTATTTAAAGCCGTTGTATCCTACAATCATTTCTCTCTTTTTTTACATTCTGTAAAATGGTTCTTTAGCCCTTGAAATTAGCTTACCCAATTTTCTGTAACCCAAAGAGTTATATAATCAGCATTTTATGGCAGCAGTTGAAGATCCTAAATGTCACCTTCAAAACTATATCCCATGAAACAAAACCACAATAAAAAGAGGATCACCTTTATCCCCTATAAATCCCTGGTAAAGTCCAGTTAAAATGAAAGAGTTATGCTCTTGCACAATATAGCTGTTGCTCCACCTGGTCGATACTTAAGTTTTGGCAGCTGGCATTAAAGTGCAGATGATGAATTATTAGGACTTCTGTCAGTGTTTATACCATTTCTTGTTTAATTTCAGAACATTTTCTGACAAAAATCTGTGTTTGTTGCAGCTTTTCATTGTTTTATAGAATCTAAGAATTGAAGTGACGGGTTCTTTCTTTTACTGCTCAAAAGCACTTATCTGGAGTTTGATTGTGTCCTGAAAATGTGCAAATCAAATAACATCACAATGGGTATCTGTCACAGATAGCTCCGTGGTGACGTCAGGTCAGGATGTAAATCCACAACACATAGGACTGCAAGGTCAGTGAAATGCGCTGCTTGCGTGTTTATTATAAATGAATGAACAAAGTAAAAGGTTTTAACAAAACACAAACACTTTTATAAACAAAACGGAGCGATGGCCAAAACAAATACAGACAAACAAACAGTGGACGAACCCAAACAAGTATCGTGCTGGTCCTCCAGCATGCATAGCAATTGTTATTATTTTATAATTTATTTCTCCTCTCTCTCTCTCCCCTGTTCTCCACTCACCGAACACCCAACCCTGAGTGAGTGAAACACTGCTTCTTTTATGCAGCTGTACCAAGACTCGATTGCTAATCAATTATTCAACTGGGATCTCGGTACATCTGCACGTGAACTAATTGTGCTCCCTGTGCTTCCATACTAATACCCACTTTAATCTGCACGTGGAGTGATTGTGCAATCCCTGTGCCTAATTAGACATTTTAACAACACTCGTGCTACATAGCCCCACGTTATATCCCGTGCACCAATACATATACGCCAACATTAACACACCACATATAACATAAAACACAGAAATACGCACAGGGACAGGGCACCCCGTCACAGTGTTATATCTGCAGGCAGTACCGGTGTCCCAGGAAATAAGTTGATCGGGAAATAAGTTGATCAAGCTCTGCATCTATACATAGGGGGCGGGGCTCCTTGTCACATGCATACATTCTGTTTAGCCGGTTAAAAGATAATGTTAAGACTGACAACCGAAAAACAAAGAGCTCATAAATTTAATGGAAGCAGTTTTTGTGAACTGTACATGATTTGTTATAGCTACAAATGTGAATGTGTTTGCAAACTTCGCACTGGAGCATTTTGAATGAATTGGAATGAATTAATCTGCTTTGCTTCGTGTTTAAATACTGAGAAACCCCAAGCTTGTTGTATACGTCTGTGAACAGGATGGCTGCAGTCGTGACGTCAGACCAGAAAGGAACACACACAAGCAGGTACTGGCAGGGCAAAACTGAAACGCTACGGCGTTCAGTTATTTTATTTAAATAATAAAACAAAAGATTTAAACAAAACTACACAAAAGAAAAGGGCACGTTGGCCAAACAAATACACTAACAAGTATCATGCTGGTTAATAAACCAGCAAGTTTAGCAATTCTTATTTCTCTATGTTTACTAATATTACCTCCTCTCCACACGCATTCTCCACTCTGAACCCCCTTCACCGAGTGCAGCCAAACAGGTCTTTTATAATTTGTGACTGACAGAATGACGTTGTGGTGACGTCAGGCCAGAGTCAGGAAAGAAAAAAACACTGACAGATACTGCAGTCAAAAAGAAGAACACAGCGTGCGCCGTTTATTTTAAATAATACAAAAATAAATAAAATGTTCAAACAAAAACACTGTGCTCACAGAGCAATAATTTAACAAAAACAAATCACAAACCAAAACAGACCTAAGGTCAGGCTGGGCAGTTGACTTCACTGTTCCTTACTCTTTCGTTCTCGCTCGTTCTCGTCGTTCTCGTTCTCGTTCTCGTTCTCGTTCTCGTTCTCGTTCTCGTTCTCGTTCTCGTTCTGTCCTCTAGAACACCTTCCCTGAGGGTAGAGAGCTGCAGGTTTATATACAGGTGACCATCTCCCGATCAGCAACAAATCATCTAATTAATTCGGGAGATGGCCACCTTCTGCACGAGGTTTTTTAATTATTCTTGGCAAAGGACGAGCACCAATCTCGCCTCTGCCAGAACACGATTTAAATAAACAAAAACAAACACGGCGCTTCGCCGTCATATATACTGTAAATACAATAAACAAAACAACGCACAGCTACGCCGCAATATATATTACTAAATAACAATAATAATAATAATAATAATAATGATAATAATAATAATACTACAACAACTAAAACAAAACAAATGCAAAACAATACACTGCACAGGGGCCGAGGGGTACCCCGTTCTAAAAATAAATAAACAATACATTTAAACAGCAGGGCTTTCTACCGCCCTGCTACAGTGACCGAGGGACTAACTAACTATCAATTATTATATTATCCCGATCGGTCACATTCTGTACGGGTCTACCAAGTCTGCGTGACTGTCAGCTAGTTAAACAATCAGTAGCTGACAGTCACGCATCCTCACAAGGTATTTAAAATCAAAAATACAAAACAATAACAAATAATGGTGGCGGCTTTTCGTCCGTACCGCAAACAATAATAATACAAATAATAATTTAAACAACGCACATATATATTTATATACCTAGGGACGGGACACTCCGCCACAGCGTCCTGCTTCAGTGAAATGGGATTGAAATAAAATAAAATTCCTATATGAAATAAAATTCCTATATTTTTTTTAATGGGTTGATTGCTGTATGTGCAATTATTATGACAGCCCCACAATAGTAGGGCAGTGTAAATATATATTTTGAATTTTATCTTGTTGTATTTATATAGAGGGCATGGGCAGTATTTACTGTAAATAGGCAGTTAATTGAAAAGTGGGGACTGTACGAGTTCAATTATTTTATTCAGGACGTTAGCTGTAGCACCCTCTCAGACACCACTGCTCTGACTGCTTCACTGCATACAAGAACAAAACCAACTTTCAGTACAGCAGCCACAACCACTTACTAATTTAGCTCCACCCCTTTATGCTAATCAGGTACCGGAGATTACACTTATCCCATTGGTCCTCAGCTGCACACCAGGACCAATGGACACAGACAAACAGCTGCCAATTACACGGGAGACACAGGAGGCACCACACGCAGGCTAGGAATTACACATACAGATACAGACACAGAGTAGACAAGCAAATGGTGGGAAATACACAGCGGGAATTACAGTACACAACCACAGCAGAAACAGTAGGAATACAGTAAAAAAACACAATTACATGGTTCGCTACAATACTATCTATTTGATTTGTTTTATTAATGTGTATCTTTAATAAAACTAAATTAAATGAAATTTGTGAAAAATAAAATGAAAAATTATTTTAAAAAATAAAAAGAATTTCACCCCCATGCCTTCCCAAGAGAAAAAAATCTGCGTTTTGACGCAGTTTCCCTGCTCGGTGGACTACCCTGAAGGCATAGGGCTGCAGGGCCAAGTACCACCGCGTGATTCTGGCATTGCTATCCTTCATACGGTGAAGCCATGCTAAGGGGGCATGATCCGTAACTAGGGTGAAGTGTCGCCCCAGGAGGTAGTACTGGAGTGACTCAACTGCCCATTTTACTGCGAGACACTCCTTCTCGATGGTACTATAGTTCTTTTCACGGGGAAGGAGCTTCCTGCTGATGTACAGGACCGGGTGCTCGCTTCCCCACACCTCCTGAGACAACACTGCCTCGAGACCTGTCTCTGACGCATCCGTCTGCAGGGTGAACCTCCTACTAAAATCAGGACTGCATAGCACTGGCTTGCTACACAGCCTTTGCTTCAGAGCGAGAAAGGCTCTCTGGCACGGCTCCGTCCACTGAACCGTATTTGGGGCAGCCTTCCAGGTGAGGTCTGTCAAGGGAGCAGCAAGCGTGGTGAAGCTCAGGATGAACTTCCTATAATAGCCTGCTAGACCCAAGAAAGAGTGCATCTGGGTTTTGGTCGTAGGGACCGGACAGTCAGCCAAGGCTTTCACCTTAGGAATCAGCGGTGTGATCTGGCCACTCCCTACTCGATACCCCAAATACTCTGAATCACTCTTCCCAATGGCACATCTTTTTGGGTTAGCAGTGAGCCCAGCTTACCGCAAAGATTGCAGCACTGCCGCTACCTTTCGGCCAATCCTCACTGTGGATAACCACGTCATCTATGTAAGCAGTGGCGTACTGCTGATGGGGCCGCAAAATGCGATCCATCATCCACTGGAAAGTGGCTGGTGCTCCGTGCAACCCAAAGGGCATGGTCCTAAATTGGTACACCCAGAAGGGAGTCGAAAATGCTGTCCTCTCTCTGGATTCCTTGGTCAGTGGTATCTGCCAGTACCCCTTCGTTAAATCCAGTGTCGTCATAAAATGAACCATGCCTAGATGCTCCAGCAACTCATCTACCCGGAGCATGGGATAAGCGTCAAACTTCTATTTTTCATTGACTCACCTGAAGTCAATACAAAATCGAGTTGACCCGTCCGGCTTATCCACTAAAACAATTGACTGTTCCAGTCACTTTGGGACTCCTCTATTACACCCAGTCTGAGCATCTCATCATTTCCCGCCTTTATTACCTGCCGTTTGCGTTCAGGTATGTGGTACGGCCTCTGGCGAACTGACGCCCCCGGCTCAACTTCAATGTGATGGTGGGCTACTCCAGTCTGCCCCGGGACGGGAGAAAACACATCAGGAAACTCTGCCACCAGCGCCCGAGCCTGACATTTCTGTGTTGATGTCAGATTATCTGCAATCTGTACCGACCGTTTCTTCGCCAACACAGAAAGGTTCCAGGTCTGAGACGTAATCTGCTTGAGCCACTAACAAAGTCCCCTGTTGCAACCAGGACTTCAAGAGGTTCACATGATAAATGTGCTTTTCTCTCCATCGCTCATAATCCACAGTCCAAATCCGGCATGTAACCTCATAAGGTCCTTGCCACTTTGACAGAAGTTTAGAGCTGGGCAACAATAGAAGCACTTTATCCCCCGGCTGAAATGTGCGTAACCGGGCCCCCCCTGTTATATTGGTCTCCTGTCTGCATTGAGCCTGCTGCAAATTGTCATGTGCCCACTTTCCCACAGACTCAAGTGGGGCAATCCTGGTTGATGTGGCTCACCTCCCAGCTTGTTCCACACATCAGTGAACTGGTTTCTCGCCATGAAGCTTCAGCAGGAGGTTGAAACAAAGGAGCCATCAAAGGGGCTCGATGGTAGGGTGGCCTCGCGAGACCCCGGTCCAACACCGCAGCAGCCCGTGGGTGACCCCACCCTGCCCTGGTTCTCGGTCTGGGAGCCCCTGCCGCCACACTCCATCCAAAGACCTGGCTACCTCCCCCCCCAGTCCCTTCGCCCTCCCTGGGGCCAGTAGAGGGGGTGATGCTGGAGTAGCGCTGTTTCCAGGCAGCTTAGCTGGCGTTGGTTCTGCTGCCTGGTACTGCTCTGCCAATTGGATGGCCTGATCCAGGGTGGCGGGTGCCTGTCGTTGCACCCATAAGTGCAGCCCTGGAGCAAAGCACTCCAGGAACCGCTCGACTACAATCACCTCCAAATTTATTTGTAATGCCATTCAGGCACACTGATTTATTTTTACCTGCAGAAGTCGCTGTTGTCTGTATACAGTCCAGTGCACATACAAGTGCTCAAAATAATAATGAAAACAAAAGGGACAAAGAAAAAGGGAAAACAAAACACTACTAACAAAACTACAAAATAAAGGTGCTGCACTCTGCAGCCTTTCCCCGACCGTCGCTACCTCCACCATTCCCTCAGACTACGGTGTATACTTTTGGGGCCTGCCCACGGTTTCTCCACTACCCTTATGTGACAGCTGCAAGTGGTGTAGTGTATACAAAGACAGTCCAGACAGTAAATTATTCCCCAAAACGTCTGTGTTTTAATAAACAAACAAAAAGAGCCAACCCTTTACCAGCAATGGAATCGGGGGTACACAGTGAGTGTTCAAACAAAAACAACAATTGTAATTCCACGTCCTGGTGCATGACAGTGTGCTCTTCAGTGTCGGGTCTGTGGTGCGTGCTGATGTTGTGTGATGAGGGAAGTGCTGAGTGCGGTGTGGACTGGCTCTGTGGCTGCAGCCCCTTGCTCTCACTCCTCCTCTGTAACAACAAACAAACATGTAATACAAAACAACAAAACGCAGCTCCGGCCGTCAGTGTACTTTTCAGCACAAGGCCCCACTCACGTAGCTACTTCCCCTTTGTACCCAGACACCCCTCTGCAAACAACCCGTTGCCATGGTTTCTCCAATAGAGGGACGTCCCGCAGCTCCTTGCAATGGAGTCGTTCCGGGCACCTGCAACTATGCGCCCCTCCTAATATGGTCACCTTCCGGCGGTCCATCTAGGAGGCAGCATACCACCGACCTTACACAGCATCCATTCCGATCGGGAGGGAGATTTACAACATTGATCCTTTCTCTATTACACCTTATATTTTATTTATTTTATTTTGTTTTGTTTTGTTTTGTTTTTTGTTCACCGGCCGTTCTCGGTCCGGCAATAGAGCTTCCTCTCGCTCATTTGTCGTCCTATAGGGGCCGACCTGAGGGAACAACGGAGCGTTATTTTATAGGCCCATCAATCCTCCAAGGCCTGCATCCCAACCATTCAGAGAGAGGGAGAGACCACACACCCTCATCCCACCTCTCCGTGTCATCGCCATGACTTACAGGCTGATCTTACGGGTTGCTGCCCTCTTCCTGCAGAACCATGCATGCGCCAAACAGTCAGCACAGATCTCCCGTTACACTTGTATTTACACATGGGCACAAGTAGTAATAATAAACAAATATCATAGAACAGTTCACTAAACCTTTTGAGTACCAAGCAAAGATTACACTGTCCTCTGAAAATATTTGTTCAATCAAAACAGGCCATCATGTTACCAGAGAGAGGGGGTTGTTTTAAAAGAGAGAGGACTTTTTTGTATGGTACACATTGTTACAGCCTTTATTTTTAACTCAATATTTTTGACTTGTCATTGGCACCTCACGAGAGACATTACAATTGTGAGAACCCTCACAGAATGCATTGTAAAGGTTAAGCTAGTGGTTTTCAAACCTTTACATAGTCACTTAACCTTTTCCTTCCCACCCCCAAAACTAATATGCCTTCATCAATTTCAGTTTCTACAAATCTCAACCTACCCACATTATTACTACAGTCATCAAAACATAATGTATTTGCTGTTGTTTTCTGTAAAGCTTAACCAAATGAAATGTACAACCTAAGAGTAAATTCAATGAGCCAGTGTGTGGGCTGCTGCAGTAATTACTCTCACAGAGGGGAAAGCTTGGAGGTGTTTTATTTGCTCATACCTTCCTATTTCCCATTCAAATCAATCTCAAATAAATCAAAACCCTGTATAAATGTAGGGGATTGTCCATGTACAACTGATTTATATTGACATCTGACCCTCTTCTAGTGGAGTAATGAGGTGTGAGTGGCAGCAGGAGACAGAGATGTGTGGCTTCACTGTGATGAGTGCACACTTATTACAGCAGGATTATATGCTCACCTTGCTTGTATAATAAGAGTACTATTGGAATTACACATTGAACACAATTCTCACAATTTTGACCACTGCTATCTAACAATAGAAAAGGTTGTTATGTTGTTGTTTTTTATTGTAGATTTTTGCTACAGTAAAAGCCAAGCAACTTAATCAAACATGGTAATATTATTAAAATTTTGTAAATGAGTACCATGGAACTCAATTTTCCATAAGAGATGCTATATTTTTCACTAACTGTGATGGGGTGCCAGCTCGCTCCTATAATTTGTGTTTATTATTGTTATTTTACTGTTGTTTTTCTTAGAATTCTTGTTTGTTTTGGATTGGCAGGAGGGGGTAAATTCCTCCTGTAAAATACATGTGAGAATGTGGCTGGAGCCTTAAGTGTTTAATTGTTAATTATTAGTTAATTGGGCTCCAGCCACAGACTATAAAAGGCAGGTGAAACCCTTTGTGAGGAGGTGGTTTTGGGTGAGTTTGTTTGTTGGTGTGCTGTGCTGTTTAGTTTTTTGAGAAAGAAACTGTAGTGAAGGCTAATGCCCAGCCTACATTTCTGTATTTTGTGTAAACCTTTGTTTGGGCCCTTGTGCCTATTTATTTGATTATTTTTGTTTAATAAAGATCATTATTTTGCCCTTTCACTGTCTCTGAGCCTCAAACCTCTGTCATCCTGCCACACATGGGTGTCAGAAGGGATAGCGCCACCTAGAGGCTCAGAGCAGTATTTTTTTTTTGAATTTTTAATTTTTTTTTTGGATTTTTGGAGGGTTTTTTTTTTTTTACAGTGCGCAGAATGGAAAAAAAACAAAGGCAGCGAGGAAAGCAGCAGCAGCGGCAGCAGCGGCCGCCACCACCAACCCAAACCCTGTGGGAGGACCCAGCGAGCTTGTTCCCGTGGTGCTCCTGATGCGGGAAGGAGGACCACCGGTGGAGGTCCTGTCCGGATGGGCCACCAGCTGACTGGTGTGGGCGCTGTGAGCTGGATGGCCACAGCTGGGCAGGATGCCCCCACAACCCGGACCAGGAGCAGCTACCAACCCTGTCCTCGGCAGCCACCCCACCAACACCGCCTTCACCACCATCACGGGAGATCTGGGAGTGGTTGGTGCACCCCGAAGCGGACCTCTTCCACGACCTCCCCACAGCCCTCAGGCACGCTGGCATCGAGATGGGGAGAGGTGGGAGGAGTGGGAGAGAGCACCACCGGGGTCCCTCCAGGAGATAGCCGTCATGGTCCTGGCATACCTGGCGATAGACATGGGGGAGATCCCCCTCCTTGAAGAAAAGGGGGGTGGAGCCGCTGCCGTGCCCAGAGAGGGGAGGAGCCCGAGAGGGAGGAGCCTGAACGTCCGCGGCCGAGAGGGAGGAGCCCGACCGTCCGCAGCCCGAGAGGGGAGGACCGTCCGCAGCCCGAGAGGGAGGAGCCCGACCGTCCACAGCCCAAGAGGGGAGGAGCCCGACCGTCCGCAGCCCGAGAGGGAGGAGCCCACCGTCCACAGCCCGGGGGAGGAGCCCGACCGTCCGCAGCCCGAGGGGGAGGATGTCCGCGGCCCGAGAGGGAGGAGCCCGTCCACAGCCCGAGGGGGCCGGGAGCCTGGGGGAGGAGTCCACGGCCCACGCCCGAGCAGGAGGAGCCGAGCTGTCTCCCTCCACCGCCAGCAGAGGGGAACAGCCGAGCTGTCTCTCCTCCACCGCCAGCAGAGGGGAACAGCGGAGCCAGCCAGCAGGGGGAACAGCCGGAGCTGTCTCTCCCTCCACCCCCAGCAGAGGGGAACAGCCGAGCTGTCTCTCCCTCCACCCCACAGAGGGGAAACAGCCAGAGCTGTCTCTCCCTCCACCCCCAGCAGGGGGAACAGCCGGAGCTGTCTCTCCTCCACTGCCAGCAGAGGGGAACAGCCGAGCTGTCTCTCCCTCCACCGCCAGCAGAGGGGGAACAGCGGGCACTGTCTCTCCCTCCACCGCCAGCAGAGGGGGGGGACAGCGGGCGCTGTCCTCCCCTCCACCACCAGCAGAAGATGCTGGAGGTCCCTCCCAGCCTCTGTACCGGCTGCTGAAGGGAGCGCGGGGACAAACTGCCCGGCGGCTAGAGGCACAGCACCGCCCAAGGATGCCTGCCTGTCCACACGCCTGGGGTTGCCTGCCTGTCCGCATCGCCTGGGGTTGCCTGCCTGTCCGCATCGCCTGGGGTTGCCTGCCTGTCCGCGACGCCTGGGGTTGCCTGCCTGCCGCATCGCCTGGGGTTGCCTGCCTGCCCGCAGTCTAGAGAAACTCTCAGTGTGCTTTCTCCTAGGGATGCTGGTCCGCCGTCGCCTGGGGTCGCTGCTGGTCCGCCGTCGCCTGGGGTGGAGCTACTGTCCCGGCGCCAGAGGGTCCAGCGGGGTCCAGGGGTCCAGAGGGTCCCGCACCGCCAGGGGGTCCAGAGGGTCCAGCGTCGCCAGAGGGGCCAGGGGTCCCAGAGGGTCCAGGGTCCTGTTCGTCCTCCGCCACCAGAGGGACCAGCGAGCTGCTGTTCTCGCCTCCGCCACCAGAGGGAGACGAGCTGCTGTTCTCGCCTCCGCCATCAGGGGAGATGAGCTGCTGTTCCCGCGTCCGCCACCAGAGGAGCTGGAGCGGGCTCTACCTCCTGCTGCCAACAGGGAAGAGGAACTCTGGCTACTGCCACCCTGGCCGGAGGTTCCTGCAATGTTGGCCACGCCCAAGGATGCCTGCCTCCTGCATAGCCTGGGGTTGCCTGCTGCTCTGCTTTTGTTCCTCCTAGGGTCGCCGAAGGTCCTGCTTCACCTGGGGTCGCCGAGGGTCCTGCTTCGCCAGGGGTTGCCTGCTGCTCTGCATCGCCTTGGGAGCCACCGTTGGCAGAGTACGAGGGAGAAGTGGAGCCCCGCTGCCATCTTCATGGCCAGGGGCTCCCTCCCGAGCTTACCTCCCGAGGGTCCGCTGCCACCACCGCCGCCTCCCGAGGGTCCGCTGCCATCGTCACCTCCCGAGGGTCCTGCTTCTCCTGGGGTCGCTGCCAGTCCTGAATGGCAGCAGGAAGTACTGTGGCCGGAGCCTCACAAAGGGAGCTACGGTCACGAAGAAGGGGGGAGGTGAGGAGACCACCTCCACCACAGCCCCGACCACCACCCCCTGTGCCACAGCCCGGCGCCTGGGGGTTGGATCCTCGGCCTGGGCTCCTGGACACCCAGGCTCCATGTCTGGACCTTTGGTCGCTGGGCCTGACTCCCAGGTCGCAGCACCACCAGGCACAGGAGGTCGCCTGGTCTCCTGCTCCGCTCCCCCTGGTTGCCCAGACGTCGCTGCACTGTCGCCTGGGCTCGCACCTCTGCCTGGGGCTGCAGTCGACTGGTCGCCTGCCTGTGCTCCCGACGCCCATCCAATGCACCTGGGTCCCCTTTCGCCAGGTCTCGGTCCCGCCAAGAGGGGGCCGGGTTGTGGACTGAACCTCCTCAGCAATGGGAGAAGGAAGACCTCCCACCATGGCTGCCCCCATGGGCCACTTGCTTCCCTTGTCCGGGACTTTGGGACAAAGGGGAGGGGCCGTTGGGGGCAAGTGTGCTGCGCACAAGGGGGGAATGTGATGGGGTGCCAGCTCGCCCCTATAATTTGTGTTTATTATGTTGTTATTTTTACTGTTGTTTTGTTTTTGTGATTCTTGTTTTGTTTTGGATTGGCAGGGAGGGGGTTAAATTCCTCCTGTGAAAATACATGTGAGAATGTGGCTGGAGCCTTAAGTGTTTAATTGTTAATTATTAGTTAATTGGGCTCCAGCCACAGACTATAAAAAGGCAGGTGAAACCCTTTGTGAGGAGGTGGTTTTTTTGGGTGAGTTTGTTTGTTGGTGTGCTGTGCTGTTTAGTTTTTTTGAGAAAAGAAACTGTAGTGAAGGCTAATGCCCAGCCTACATTTCTGTATTTTGTTTAAACCTTTTGTTTGGGCCCTTGTGCCTATTTATTTGATTATTTTTTGTTTAATAAAGATCATTATTTTGCCCTTTCACTGTCTCTGAGCCTCAAACCTCTGTCATCCTGCCACACGTGGTGTCAGAAGCGGGATAGCGCCACCCAGAGGCTCAGAGCAGTATTTTTTTTTTTGAATTTTAATTTTTTGAATTTTGGATTTTGAGGGGTTTTTTTGGCGGTGCGCAGAATGGGGAAAAAACAAAGGCAGCGAGGAAAGCAGCAGCAGCGGCAGCAGCAGCGCCCACCACCAACCAAACCCTGTGGGAGGACCCAGCGAGCTTGTTCCCGTGGTGCTCCTGGTGCGGGAAGGAGGACCACCGGTGGAGGTCCTGTCCGGATGGGCCACCAGCTGACTGGTGGGCGCTGTGAGCTGGATGGCCACAGCTGGGCAGGATGCCCCCACAACCCCGAACAGGAGCAGGTACCAACCCCGTCCCTCGGCAGCCACCCCACCAACACCGCCTTCACCATCACGGGAGATCTGGGAGTGGTTGGTGCACTCAAGCGGACCTCTTCCACGACCTCCCCCACAGCCCCTCAGCACGCTGTGGCATCGAGATGGGAGAGGTGGGAGGAGGGGAGAGAGAGCACCACCCGGGGTCCCTCCAGGAGATAGCCGTCATGGTCCTGGCATACCTGGCGATAGACATGGGGGAGATCCCCCTGAAGAAAAAAGTGGTGGAGCTGCCCGCCGCCCGACAGGGAGGAGCCCAACGTCCGCAGCCCTGAGAGGGAGGAGCCCAACGCCCACAGCCCGAGAGGGAGGAGCCCGAACGCCCACAGCCCGAGGGAGGAGCCGAACGTCCGCAGCCCCAGAGGGGAGAGCCCGAACGCCCACAGCCAAGGGGGGGAGGGAGCCCGGGGAGAGAGTCGGTGCCCCCGGCCCGGCGGGAGAGTCGGCAAGGCCCACGTCCCAGCAGGAACAGCCGGGCTGTCTCTCCCTCCACCGCCAGCAGAGGGGGGAACAGCCTGAGCTGTCTCTCCCTCCACCGCCAGAGGGGGAACAGCCGGGCTGTCTCTTCCTCCACCGCCAGCAGCGGGGAACAGCCGAGCTGCTCTCCCTCCACCACCAGCAGAGGGGGAACAGCCGGAGCTATCCTCCTCCACCGCCAGCAGAGGGGAACAGCCGGAGCTGTCTCCCTCCACCGCCAGCAGAGGGGGAACAGCGGGCTGTCTCTCCCTCCCACCGCCAGCAGGGGAACAGCGGGCGCCGTCTCTCCCTCCACCGCCAGCAGAGGGGGGAACAGCGGGCGCTGTCTCCCTCCACCACCAGCAGAAGATGGAGGTCCCTCCCAGCCTCTGTACCGGCTGCTGAAGGGAGCGCTGGGACAAACTGCCCGGCGGCAAGAGGCACAGCACCGCCTTGGATGCCTGCCTGTCCGCGCCATGGGGTTGCCTGCCTGTCCCCGCGTCGCCTGGGGTTGCCTGCCTGTCCGCGTAGCCTGGGTTGCCTGCCTGCCCAATCGCCTAGAGAAACTCTCAGTGTGTGCTTTCTCCTAGGGATGCTGGTCCGCCGTCGCCTGGGGTCGCTGCTGGTCCGCCGTCGCCTGGGTGGAGCTACTGTCCCGGCCAGAGGGGCCAGAGGGTCCAGCCGCCAGAGGGTCCCAGCACCGCCAGGGGTTCAGAGGGTCCAGCGTCGCCAGAGGGGCCAGGGGGGGGTCCTCGTCGCCAGGGGGTCCAGTGGGTCCAGCGTCGCGGAAGGACCAGCGTCGCCCGTTCCGCCTCCGCCACCAGAGGGAGACGGAAGCTGCTGTTCTCGCCTCCCGGGCCACCAGAGGGAGACGAGCTGCTGTTCCCGCCAAGCCCGCCACCAGAGGAGCTGGAGCGGGCTCTACCTCCTGCCAACAGGAAGAGGAACTCTGGCTACTGCCACCCCGGGGTCGGAGGTTCCTGCAATGTTGGCCACCAAGGATGCCTGCCTGCCTCGACGCCTGGGGTTGCCTGCTGCTCTGCTTTTGTTCCTCCTAGGTCGTCGTCGGCTGGGTCCTGCTTCACCTGGGGTCGCCGAGGGTCCTGCTCGCCAGGGGTTGCCTGCTATCTGCACGCCTTGGGAGCCACCGTTTGCAGAGTACGGGAGGTGGAGCTCTCGCTGCCATCTTCATGGCCAGGGGCTCCCCTCCCGAAGCTACCTCCTCCCTGAGGGTCCGCTGCCACCGTCGCCTCCTCCGAGGGTCCGCTGCCATCGTCGCCTCCCCCGAGGGTCCTGCTTCTCCTGGGTCGCTGCCAGTCCTGAATGGCAGCAAGAAGTACTGTGGCTGAGCCTCACAAAGGGGAGCTGCCGGGCCACCTAAGAAGGGGGGGAGGAGGACCACCTTCACCACAGCCCCACCACCACCCCCTGTGCCACAGCCCGGCGCCTGGGGTTGGATCCTCGCCTGGGCTCCCCGGACACCCAGGCTCCATGTCTGGACCTTTGGTCGCTGGGCCTGACTCCCAGGTTGCAGCACCACCAGGCACAGGAGGTCGCCTGGTCTCCTGCTCCACTCCCCTGGTTGCCCAGACGTCGCTGCACTGTCGCCTGGGCTCGCACCTCTGCCTGGGGCTGCAGCCGACTGGTCGCCTGCCTGCCTCCCGACGCCCACCAATGCACCTGGTTCCCTTTCGCCAGGTCTCGGTCCCGCCAAGAGGGCGCCGGGTTGTGGACTGAACCTTCCTCAGCATTGGGAGAAGGAGGACCTCCCCCACCATGGCCGCCCCTTGGGCCTTGCTTCCCCTTGTCCGGGACTTTGGGACTAAGGGGGGTGGGCCGTTGTTGCAAGTGTGCTACACAGGGGAAATGTGATGGGGTGCTAGCTCGCCCCTATAAATTTGTGTTTTGTTATTGTTGTTAGTTTTACTGTTTTCATTATGTTTTTGTGATTCTTGTTTTGGTTTGGATCAGCAGGGAGGGGGTTAAGTTCCTCCCTGTGAAAATACATGTGAGAATGTGGCTGGAGCCTTAAGTGCTTAATTGTTAATTATTAGTTAATTGGGCTCCAGCCACAGAGTATAAAGGGCAGGTGAAACCCTTTGTGTGGAAGGGTTTTTTTGGGTGAGTTTGTTTGTTGGTGTGCTGTGCTGTTTAGTTTTTTTTGAGAAAGAAACTGTAGTGAAGGCTAATGCCCAGCCTACATTTCTGTATTTTGTTTAAACCTTTTGTTTGGGCCCTTGTGCCTAGTTATTTGATTATTTTTTGTTTAATAAAGATCATTATTTTGCCCTTTCACTGTCTCTGAGCCTCAAACCTCTGTCATCCTGCCACACGTGGTGTCAGAAGCGGGATAGCGCCACCTAGAGGCTCAGAGCAGTATTTTTTTTTTGAATTTTTAATTTTTTTTGAATTTTTTGGATTTTTGAGGGGTTTTTTTTTGGCGGTCGCAGAATGGGGAAAAAAACAAAGGCAGCGAGGAAAGCAGCAGCAGCGGCAGCAGCGGCCGCCACCACCAACCCAAACCCTGTGGGAGGACCCAGCGAGCTTGTTCCCCTGGTGCTCCTGGTGCGGGAAGGAGGACCACCGGTGGAGGTCCTGTCGGATGGGCCACCAAAGCTGACTGGTGTGGGCGCTGTGAGCTGGATGGCCACAGCTGGGCAGGATGCCCCCACAACCCGAACAGGAGCAGCTACCAACCCCGTCCCCGGCAGCCACCCCACCAACACCGCCTTCACCACCATCACGGGAGATCTGGGAGTGGTTGGTGCACCCCCCGGACCTCTTCACGACCTCCCCTCAGCCCTCAGCACGCTGTGGCACCGAGATGGGGAGGTGGGAGGAGTGGGAGAGAGAGCACCAGGGTCCCTCAGGAGATAGCCGTCATGGTCCCGGGCATACCTGGCGATAGACATGGGGAGATCCCTCCTGAAGAAAAAGGGGTGGAGCCTTGCCGAAAGACAGGGGAGGAGCCCCAACGTCCGCGGCCCCGAGGGAGGAGCCCTAACGTCCACAGCCCGGAGGGAGGAGCCCTGAACGCCCACAGCCGAGGGAGGAGCCCTCGTCCGCAGCCCGGAGGGGAGGGAGCCCGTCCCACAGCCCAGGGAGGAGCCCGGCGGGAGTCCGTCCACGCCCCGGCGGGGAGGTCGGTGCGTCCACGGCCCGAGCAGGAACAGCGAGCTGTCTCTCCCTCCACACAGCAGAGGGGAACAGCCTGAGCTGTCTCCCTCCACCGCCAGCAGAGGGGAACAGCGAGCTGTCTCTTCCCTCCACCCAGCAGCAGCGGGGGAACAGCCGAGCTGTCTCTCCCTCCACCACCAGCAGAGGGGAAACAGCCAGGCTGTCTCTCCACCCCGCCAGCAGAGGGGGCCGGAGCTGTCTCTCCCTCCACCGCCAGCAGAGGGGGGAACAGCCGAGCTGTCTCTCCCTCCACCGCCAGCAGAAGGGGAACAGCCAGCTGTCTCTCCCTCCACCGCCAGCAGGGGGAACAGCGGGAAAAGCTGTCTCTCCACCACCAGCAGAAGATGCTGGAGGTCCCTCCCAGCCTCTGTACCGGCTGCTGAGAAGGGGAGCCTTGGGACAAACTGCTCGGGCGGCTAAGAGGCACAGCACCGCCCCAAGGATGCCTGCCTGTCCGCACGCCTGGGGTTGCCTGCCTGTCCGCACGCCTGGGGTTGCCCTGCCTGTCCGCACGCCTGGGGTTGCCTGCCTGCCCGTGCATCGTCTAGAGAGAAACTCTCAGTGTGCTTTCTCCTAGGGATGCTGGTCCGCCGTCGCCTGGGGTCGCTGCTGGTCCGCCCGTCGCCTGGGGTGGAGCTACTGTCCCGCGCCAGAGGGCCAGAGGGTCCAAGCGCCCCGCCAGAGGGTCCCGCACCGCCAGGGGGTTCAGAGGGTCCAGCGTCGCCAGAGGGGCCAGGGGGGTCGTCGGCCAGGGGGTCCAGTGGGTCCAGCGTCGCGGAAGGACCACCAGCGTCGCCCGTTCCCAGCGTCCGCCACCAGAGGGAGGCGAGCTGCTGTTCTGGTGCCTCCGCCACCAGAGGGGAGACGAGCTGCTGTTCCCATGTCCGCCACCAGAGGAGCTGGAGCGGGGCTCTACCTCCTGCCCAACAGGGAAGAGGAACTCTGGCTACTGCCACCCTGGCGGAGGTTCCTGCAATGTGGCCACGCCAGGATGCCTGCCTTGCATCGCCTGGGGGCTGCCTGCTGCTCTGCTTTTTTGTTCCTCCTAGGGTGCTTGAAAGGTCCTGCTTCACCTGGGGTCGCCCAGGGTCCTGCTTCGCCAGGGGTTGCCTGCTGCTCTGCATCGCCTTTGGAGCCACCGTTTGCAGAGTACGAGGAGAAGTGGAGCTCCCACTGCCATCTTCATGGCCAGGGCTCCCCTCAGCACCCACCTCCCGAGGGTCCTGCCGCCGTCGCCTCCCGAGGGTCCGCCATCATCGTCGCCTCCCAGGGTCCTGCTTCTCCTGGGGTCGCTGCCAGTCCTGAATGGCAAAGCAAAAATACTGTGGCCGAGCCTCACAAAGGGGAGCTGCCCGGCCACGAAAGGGGGGAGTGAGGAGACCACCTCCACCACAGCCCCCACCACCACCCCTGTGCCACAGCCCGCGCCTGGGGTTGGATCCCTCACCTGGGCTCCCGGACACCCAGGCTCCATGTCTGGACCTTTGGTCGCTGGGCCTGACTCCCAGGTCGCAGCACCACCAGGCACAGGAGGTCGCCTGGTCTCCTGCTCCGCTCCCCTGGTTGCCCAGGCGACGGCTGCACTGTCGCCTGGGCTCTGCCTCTGCCTGGGGCTGCAGCCGACTGGTGCGCCTGCCTGCCCCGGCGCCCCATACAATGCACCTTGGTTCCCTTCGCCAGGTCTCGGTCCCGCCAAGAGGGCGCCGGGTTGTGGACTGAACCTTCCTCAGCATTGGGAGAAGGAGGACCTCCCACCATGGCCGCCTTGGGCCGCTTGCTTCCCCTTGTCCGGGACTTTGGGACTAAGGGGAGGTGGCCCGTTGAGGCCAAGTGTACTTTGCACAAGGGGGGAATGTGATGGGGTGCTAGCTCGCCCCTATAAATTTGTGTTTTTATTGTTGTTAGTTTTACTGTTTTTCATTATGTTTTGTGTTTCTTGTTTTGGTTTGGATCAGAAGGGAGGGGTTAAGTTCCTCCCCTGTGAAAATCATGTGAGGAGAATGTGGCTGGAGCCTTAAGTGCTTAATTGTTAATTATTAGTTAATTGGGCTCCAGCCACAGAGTATAGGAGCAGGTGAAAACCCTTTGTGTGGAAGGGTTTTTTGGGTGAGTTTGTTTGTTGGTGTGCTGTGCTGTTTAGTTTTTTTTTTGAAAAGAAACTGTAGTGAAGGCTAATGCCCAGCCTACATTTCTGTATTTTGTTTAAACCTTTGTTTGGGCCCTTGTGCCTAGTTATTTGATTATTTTTTGTTTAATAAAGATCATTATTTTGCCCTTTCACTGTCTCTGAGCCTCAAACCTCTGTCATCCTGCCACACTCTGTAATGCGATTCTACTGAAATACATGACAATGGTGTTTCCCCAGAAATCTGGAAACCCCATTCAAAAGCTAAATGCCCTGAAATCATTACAGTCCTCCCTAACGTCGAAACAGCAAAAGAGCTTGGGCTGCACTGATTAGTTTTGGAGTTGTCCCAGTATGTGTTTTATTTTAGCTCTGTAACGCGATTCTACTGAAATACATGACAATGGTGTTTCCCCAGAAATCTGTTAGTCCCTTTCAAAAGCTAAATGCCCCGAAATCATTACAGTCCTCCCCTAACGTCGAAACAGCAAAAGAGCTGAGCTGCACTGATTAGTTTTGGAGTTGTCCCAGTATGTGTTTTTTATTTTAGCTCTGTAACGCGATTCTACTGAAATACATGACAATGGTGTTTCCCCTGAAATCTGGAAACCCCATTCAAAAGCTAAATGCCCTGAAATCATTACAGTCCTCCCCTAACGTCGAAACAGCAAAAGAGCTTGGGCTGCACTGATTAGTTTTGAGTTGTCCCAGTATGTGTTTTATTTTAGCTCTGTAACGCGATTCTACTGAAATACATGACAATGGTGTTTCCCAGAAATCTGTTAGTCCCATTCAAAAAGCTAAATGCCCTGAAATCATTACAGTCCTCCCCCCTAACATCGAAACAGCAAAAGAGCTTGGGCTGCACTGATTAGTTTTGGAGTTGTCCCAGTATGTGTTTTTATTTTAGCTCTGTAACGCGATTCTACTGAAATACATGACAATGGTGTTTCCCCAGAAATCTGAAACCCCATTCAAAAGCTAAATGCCCTGAAATCATTACAGTCCTCCCCTAACGTCGAAACAGCAAAAGAGCTTGGGCTGCACTGATTAGTTTTGGGTTGTCCCAGTATGTGTTTTATTTTAGCTCTGTAACGCGATTCTACTGAAATACATGACAATGGTGTTTCCCAGAAATCTGGAAACCCCATTCAAAAGCTAAATGCCCTGAAATCATTACAGTCCTCCCCTAACGTCGAAACAGCAAAAGAGCTTGGGCTGCACTGATTAGTTTTGGAGTTGTCCCAGTATGTGTTTTATTTTAGCTCTGTAACGCGATTCTACTGAAATACATGACAATGGTGTTTCCCAGAAATCTGGAAACCCCATTCAAAAGCTAAATGCCCTGAAATCATTACAGTCCTCCCCTAACGTCGAAACAGCAAAAGAGCTTGGGCTGCACTGATTAGTTTTGGAGTTGTCCCAGTATGTGTTTTATTTTAGCTCTGTAATGCGATTCTACTGAAATACATGACAATGGTGTTTCCCCAGAAATCTGGAAACCCCATTCAAAAGCTAAATGCCCTGAAATCATTACAGTCCTCCCCTAACGTCGAAACAGCAAAAGAGCTTGGGCTGCACTGATTAGTTTTGGAGTTGTCCCAGTATGTGTTTTATTTTAGCTCTGTAACGCGATTCTACTGAAATACATGACAATGGTGTTTCCCCAGAAATCTGTTAGTCCTTTCAAAAGCTAAATGCCCTGAAATCACTACAGTCCTCCCCTAACATCGAAACAGCAAAAAGAGCTTGGGCTGCACTGATTAGTTTTGGAGTTGTCCCAGTATGTGTTTTATTTTAGCTCTGTAACGCGATTCTACTGAAATACATGACAATGGTGTTTTCCCAGAAATCTGTTAGTCCCTTTCAAAAGCTAAATGCCCCGAAATCATTACAGTCCTCCCCTAACGTCGAAACAGCAAAAGAGCTTGGGCTGCACTGATTAGTTTTGGAGTTGTCCCAGTATGTGTTTTATTTTAGCTCTGTAACGCGATTCTACTGAAATACATGACAATGGTGTTTCCCCAGAAATCTGTTAGTCCCTTTCAAAAGCTAAATGCCCTGAAATCACTACAGTCCTCCCCTAACGTCGAAACAGCAAAAGACCTTGGGCTGCACTGATTAGTTTTGGAGTTCTCCCAGTATGTGTTTTATTTTAGCTCTGTAACGCGATTCTACTGAAATACATGACAATGGTGTTTCCCAGAAATCTGTTAAACCCCATTCAAAAGCTAAATGCCCTGAAATCATTACAGTCCTCCCCAACGTCGAAACAGCAAAAGAGCTTGGGCTGCACTGATTAGTTTGGAGTTGTCCCAGTATGTGTTTTATTTTAGCCTCTAACGCGTTTCTACTGAAATACATGACAATGGTGTTTCCCAGAAATCTGAGCCCCCATTCAAAGCTAAATGCCCTGAAAATTTTAGTTCCTGGGCTCCAGCCACAGAGTAAAGCAAAAACCCTTGTGTGGAAGGGTTGTTTGGGTGAGTTTTATTTTGGCTGCTGTGATTCTTAAATTTTTGAGAAAATATGAAACTGTTTTGGAGTTCTAATGCCCAACCTACATTTCTGTATTACAGTTTGTTTGGGCCCTTGTGCCTACTTATTTGATTATTTTTCCCAATAAAGGCTCTGTAACACGCTGTCTACTGAAATACATGAAACAATGGTGTTTCCCCAGAAATCTGGAAACCCCATTCAAAAGCTAAATGCCCTGAAATCATTACAGTCCTCCCCTACGTCGAAACAGCAAAAGAGCTTGGGCTTTTGAGATTAGTTTTTAGAGTTGTCCCAGTAAAACATTTTTATTTTAGCTCTGTAAAGCGATTCTACTGAAATACATGACAATGGTGTTTCCCCAGAAATCAAACCCCATTCAAAAGACTAAATGCCCTGAAATTTCTACAGTCCTCCCCTAACATCAGGAACAGCAAAGAGCTTGGGCTGCACTGATTAGTTTTGGAGTTGTCCCAGTATGTTTTTATTTTAGCTCCCATTCAACCCGATTCTACTGAAATACATGACAATGGTGTTTCCCAGAAATCTGTTAGTACCCATCAAAAGCTAAATGTCCTGAAATCACTACAGTCCTCCCCTAACGTCGAAACAGCAAAAGAGCTTGGGCTGCACTGATTAGTTTTGGAGTTGTCCCAGTGGTGTGTTTTATTTTAGCTCTGTAACGCGATTCTACTGAAATACATAGACAATGGTGTTTCCCCAGAAATCTGGAAACCCCATTCAAAAGCTAAATGCCCTGAAATCATTACAGTCCTCCCCTAGCATTCGAAACAGCAAAAGAGCTTGGGCTGCACTGATTAGTTTTGGAGTTGTCCCAGTATGTGTTTTATTTTAGCTCTGTAACGCGATTCTACTGAAATACATGACAATGGTGTTTCCCCAGAAATCTGTTAGTCCCTTTCAAAAGCTAAATGCCCTGAACTCATTACAGTCCTCCCTAACGTCGAAACAGCAAAAGAGCTTGGGCTGCACTGATTAGTTTGTTTTCTAGAATTCCCAGTATGTGTTTTATTTTGCTCTGTAACAGCAATTCTACTGAAATACATGACAATGGTGTTTCCCCAGAAATCTGGAAACCCCATTCAAAAGCTAAATGCCCTGAAATCATTACAGTCCTCCCCCTAACATCGAAACAGCAAAAGAGCTTGGGCTGCACTGATTAGTTTTGGAGTTGTCCCAGTATGTGTTTTATTTTAGCTCTGTAACTCCCTCCACTGAAATACATGACAATGGTGTTTCCCCAGAAATCTGGAAACCCCATTCAAAAAGCTAAATGCCCTGAAATCATTACGGTCAGAGGCACTAACGTCAAATGCAGCAAAAGAGCCTGGGCTGCCTGTCCGATTAGTTTTGCCTGTTGTCCCAGTATGTGTTTTTATTTTAGCTCTGTAAAACTCTTCTACTGAAATACATGACAATGGTGTTTCCCAGAAATCTGTTGGTCCCTTTCAAAAGCTAAATGTCCCTGAAATCACTAGTCCTCCCCTAACGTCAGAAACAGCAAAAGAGCTTGGGCTGCACTGATTAGTTTTGGAGTTGTCCCAGTATGTGTTTTTATTTTAGCTCTGTAAGGGGGTTTCTACTGAAATACATGACAATGGTGTTTCCCCAGAAATCTGGAAACCCCATTCAAAAGCTAAATGCCCTGAAATCATTCAGTCCTCCCCAACATCGGAACAGCAAAAGAGCTTGGGCTGCACTGATTAGTTTTGGAGTTGTCCCAGTATGTGTTTTTATTTTAGCTCTGTAACTCTGATTCTACTGAAATACATGACAATGGTGTTTCCCAGAAATCTGGAAACCCCATTCAAAAGCTAAATGCCCTGAAATTGCCTACAGTCCTCCCCTTGTTCCTCCTCGAAACAGCAAAGAGCTTGGGCTGCACTGATTAGTTTTGGAGTTGTCCCAGTATGTGTGTTTTATTTTAGCTCTTTTAGTGCTAACGGATTCTACTGAAATACATGACAATGGTGTTTCCCAAAATCTGTTAGTCCCTTTCAAAGCTAAATGCCCTGAAATCACTTACAGTCCTCCCCTAACGTCCGAAAAACAAAAAGAGCTTGGGCTGCACTGATTAGTTTTGGAGTTTCTCCCAGTATGTGTTTTATTTTAGCTCTGTAAGTCGATTCTACTGAAATACATGACAATGGTGTTTCCCAGAAATCTGGAAACCCCATTCAAAAAAGGGGAGGTAAATGCCCTGAAATCATTACAGTCCTCCCCAACATCCCTGCAAAAGAGCTTGGGCTGCACTGATTAGTTTTGGAGTTCTCCCAGTATGTGTTTTATTTTCCTGTCTGTACCTTCTACTGAAATACATGACAATGGTGTTTCCCCAGAAAATCTGGAAACCCCATTCAAAAGCTAAATGCCCTGAAATCATTACTCCTCCCCTAACGTCCCTGGTTGCAAAGAGCTTGGGCTGCACTGATTAGTTTTGGAGTTGTCCCAGTATGTGTTTTATTTTAGCTCTGTAACGCGATTCTACTGAAATACATGACAATGGTGTTTCCCCAGAAATCTGTTAACCCCATTCAAAAGCTAAATGCCCTGGAAATCACTACAGTTCCTCCTAACATTGGGACAGCAAAAGAGCTTGGGCTGCACTGATTAGTTTTGGAGTTGTCCCAGTATGTGTTTTATTTTAGCTCTGTAACGGGATTCTACTGAAATACATGACAATGGTGTTTCCCCAGAAATCTGTTAGTCCCTTTCAAAAGCTAAATGCCCTGAAATCATGGGGTCCTCCCCTAACATCAAAAGCAAAAGAGTTTGGGCTGCAAAGATTAGTTTTGGAGTTGTCCCAGTATGTTTTTTATTTTAGTTTTGTAATCAGCGATTCTACTGAAATACATGACAATGGTGTTTCCCCAAAATCTGGAACCCCCATTCAAAAGCTAAATGCCCTGAAATCATTAGTTCCCCTAACGCTCCAGCCAGCAAAAGAGCTTGGGCTGCACTGATTAGTTTTGGAAGGGTTTTTGGGTGTATTGTTTGTTTTATTTTAGTTTTCTGAGAAAGAAATTCTAGTGAAATACATGACAATGGTGTTTTTTGAAATTTGTGTTAACCCCATTCAAAATTTGAATTTTTGTTTAAAAAGATCATTACAGTCCTCCCCTTTCACTGAAACAGCAAAAGAGCTTGGGCTGCACTGATTAGTTTTGGAGTTGTCCCAGTATGTGTTTTATTTTAGCTCTGTAACGCGATTCTACTGAAATACATGACAATGGTGTTTCCCCAGAAATCTGGAAACCCCATTCAAAAGCTAAATGCCCTGAAATCATTACAGTCCTCCCCTAACGTCGAAACAGCAAAAGAGCTTGGGCTGCACTGATTAGTTTTGGAGTTCTCCCAGTATGTGTTTTATTTTAGCTCTGTAACGCGATTCTACTGAAATACATGACAATGGTGTTTCCCAGAAATCTGGAAACCCCATTCAAAAGCTAAATGCCCTGAAATCATTACAGTCCTCCCTAACGTCGAAACAGCAAAAGAGCTTGGGCTGCACTGATTAGTTTTGGAGTTGTCCCAGTATGTGTTTTATTTTAGCTCTGTAACGCGATTCTACTGAAATACATGACAATGGTGTTTCCCCAGAAATCTGTTAGTCCCATTCAAAAGCTAAATGCCCTGAAATCACTACAGTCCTCCCCTAACGTCGAAACAGCAAAAGAGCTTGGGCTGCACTGATTAGTTTTGGAGTTGTCCCAGTATGTGTTTTATTTTAGCTCTGTAACGCGATTCTACTGAAATACATGACAATGGTGTTTCCCCAGAAATCTGTTAGTCCCATTCAAAAGCTAAATGACCTGAAATCATTACAGTCCTCCCTAACGTCGAAACAGCAAAAGAGCTTGGGCTGCACTGATTAGTTTTGGAGTTGTCCCAGTATGTGTTTTATTTTAGCTCTGTAACGCGATTCTACTGAAATACATGACAATGGTGTTCCCCAGAAATCTGGAAACCCCATTCAAAAGCTAAATGCCCTGAAATCATTACAGTCCTCCCCTAACATCGAAACAGCAAAAGAGCTTGGGCTGCACTGATTAGTTTTGGAGTTGTCCCAGTATGTGTTTTATTTTAGCTCTGTAACGCGATTCTACTGAAATACATGACAATGGTGTTTCCCCAGAAATCTGTTAGTCCCTTTCAAAAGCTAAATGCCCTGAAATCACTACAGTCCTCCCCTAACGTCGAAACAGCAAAAGAGCTTGGGCTGCACTGATTAGTTTTGGAGTTGTCCCAGTATGTGTTTTATTTTAGCTCTGTAACGCGATTCTACTGAAATACATGACAATGGTGTTTCCCCAGAAATCTGGAAACCCCATTCAAAAGCTAAATGCCCTGAAATCATTACAGTCCTCCCCTAACGTCGAAACAGCAAAAGAGCTTGGGCTGCACTGATTAGTTTTGGAGTTCTCCCAGTATGTGTTTTATTTTAGCTCTGTAACGCGATTCTACTGAAATACATGACAATGGTGTTTCCCAGAAATCTGGAAACCCCATTCAAAAGCTAAATGCCCTGAAATCATTACAGTCCTCCCCTAACATCGAAACAGCAAAAGAGCTTGGGCTGCACTGATTAGTTTTGGAGTTGTCCCAGTATGTGTTTTATTTTAGCTCTGTAACGCGATTCTACTGAAATACATGACAATGGTGTTTCCCCAGAAATCTGTTAACCCCATTCAAAAGCTAAATGCCCTGAAATCACTACAGTCCTCCCCTAACGTCGAAACAGCAAAAGAGCTTGGGCTGCACTGATTAGTTTTGGAGTTGTCCCAGTATGTGTTTTATTTTAGCTCTGTAACGCGATTCTACTGAAATACATGACAATGGTGTTTCCCCAGAAATCTGTTAACCCCATTCAAAAGCTAAATGCCCTGAAATCATTACAGTCCTCCCCTAACATCGAAACAGCAAAAGAGCTTGGGCTGCACTGATTAGTTTTGGAGTTGTCCCAGTATGTGTTTTATTTTAGCTCTGTAACGCGATTCTACTGAAATACATGACAATGGTGTTTCCCCAGAAATCTGGAAACCCCATTCAAAAGCTAAATGCCCTGAAATCATTACAGTCCTCCCCTAACATCGAAACAGCAAAAGAGCTTGGGCTGCACTGATTAGTTTTGGAGTTGTCCCAGTATGTGTTTTATTTTAGCTCTGTAACGCGATTCTACTGAAATACATGACAATGGTGTTTCCCAGAAATCTGTTAACCCCATTCAAAAGCTAAATGCCCTGAAATCATTACAGTCCTCCCCTAACGTCGAAACAGCAAAAGAGCTTGGGCTGCACTGATTAGTTTTGGAGTTGTCCCAGTATGTGTTTTATTTTAGCTCTGTAACGCGATTCTACTGAAATACATGACAATGGTGTTTCCCCAGAAATCTGTTAACCCCATTCAAAAAGCTAAATGCCCTGAAATCACTACAGTCCTCCCCTAACATCGAAACAGCAAAAGAGCTTGGGCTGCACTGATTAGTTTTGGAGTTGTCCCAGTATGTGTTTTATTTTAGCTCTGTAATGCGATTCTACTGAAATACATGACAATGGTGTTTCCCCAGAAATCTGGAAACCCCATTCAAAAGCTAAATGCCCTGAAATCATTACAGTCCTCCCCTAACGTCGAAACAGCAAAAGAGCTTGGGCTGCACTGATTAGTTTTGGAGTTGTCCCAGTATGTGTTTTATTTTAGCTCTGTAACGCGATTCTACTGAAATACATGACAATGGTGTTTCCCCAGAAATCTGTTAGTCCCTTTCAAAAGCTAAATGCCCTGAAATCACTACAGTCCTCCCCTAACGTCGAAACAGCAAAAGAGCTTGGGCTGCACTGATTAGTTTTGGAGTTGTCCCAGTATGTGTTTTATTTTAGCTCTGTAACGCAATTCTACTGAAATACATGACAATGGTGTTTCCCCAGCAATCTGTTAGTCCCTTTCAAAAGCTAAATGCCCTGAAATCATTACAGTCCTCCCCTAACATCGAAACAGCAAAAGAGCTTGGGCTGCACTGATTAGTTTTGGAGTTGTCCCAGTATGTGTTTTATTTTAGCTCTGTAACGCGATTCTACTGAAATACATGACAATGGTGTTTCCCAGAAATCTGGAAACCCCATTCAAAAGCTAAATGCCCTGAAATCATTACAGTCCTCCCCTAACGTCGAAACAGCAAAAGAGCTTGGGCTGCACTGATTAGTTTTGGAGTTGTCCCAGTATGTGTTTTATTTTAGCTCTGTAACGCGATTCTACTGAAATACATGACAATGGTGTTTCCCCAGAAATATGGAAACCCCATTCAAAAGCTAAATGCCCTGAAATCATTACAGTCCTCCCTAACGTCGAAACAGCAAAAGAGCTTGGGCTGCACTGATTAGTTTTGGAGTTGTCCCAGTATGTGTTTTATTTTAGCTCTGTAACGCGATTCTACTGAAATACATGACAATGGTGTTTCCCCAGAAATCTGTTAAACCCCATTCAAAAGCTAAATGCCCTGAAATCATTACAGTCCTCCCCTAACGTCGAAAACAGCAAAAGAGCTTGGGCTGCACTGATTAGTTTTGGAGTTGTCCCAGTATGTGTTTTATTTTAGCTCTGTAACGCGATTCTACTGAAATACATGACAATGGTGTTTCCCCAGAAATCTGGAAACCCCATTCAAAAGCTAAATGCCCTGAAATCATTACAGTCCTCCCCTAACATCGAAACAGCAAAAGAGCTTGGGCTGCACTGATTAGTTTTGGAGTTGTCCCAGTATGTGTTTTATTTTAGCTCTGTAACGCGATTCTACTGAAATACATGACAATGGTGTTTCCCCAGAAATCTGTTAGTCCTTTCAAAAGCTAAATGCCCTGAAATCACTACAGTCCTCCCCTAACATCGAAACAGCAAAAGAGCTTGGGCTGCACTGATTAGTTTTGGAGTTGTCCCAGTATGTGTTTTATTTTAGCTCTGTAACGCGATTCTACTGAAATACATGACAATGGTGTTTCCCCAGAAATCTGGAAACCCCATTCAAAAGCTAAATGCCCTGAAATCATTACAGTCCTCCCCTAACATCGAAACAGCAAAAGAGCTTGGGCTGCACTGATTAGTTTTGGAGTTGTCCCAGTATGTGTTTTATTTTAGCTCTGTAACGCGATTCTACTGAAATACATGACAATGGTGTTTCCCAGAAATCTGGAAACCCCATTCAAAAGCTAAATGCCCTGAAATCATTACAGTCCTCCCCCCAACGTCGAAACAGCAAAAGAGCTTGGGCTGCACTGATTAGTTTTGGAGTTGTCCCAGTATGTGTTTTATTTTAGCTCTGTAACGCGATTCTACTGAAATACATGACAATGGTGTTTCCCCAGAAATCTGTTAACCCCATTCAAAAGCTAAATGCCCTGAAATCATTACAGTCCTCCCCTAACATCGAAACAGCAAAAGAGCTTGGGCTGCACTGATTAGTTTTGGAGTTGTCCCAGTATGTGTTTTATTTTAGCTCTGTAACGCGATTCTACTGAAATACATGACAATGGTGTTTCCCAGAAATCTGTTAGTCCCTTTCAAAAGCTAAATGCCCTGAAATCAATACAGTCCTCCCCTAACATCGAAACAGCAAAAGAGCTTGGGCTGCACTGATTAGTTTTGGAGTTGTCCCAGTATGTGTTTTATTTTAGCTCTGTAACGCGATTCTACTGAAATACATGACAATGGTGTTTCCCCAGAAATCTGGAAACCCCATTCAAAAGCTAAATGCCCTGAAATCATTACAGTCCTCCCCTAACGTCGAAACAGCAAAAGAGCTTGGGCTGCACTGATTAGTTTTGGAGTTGTCCCAGTATGTGTTTTATTTTAGCTCTGTAACGCGATTCTACTGAAATACATGACAATGGTGTTTCCCAGAAATCTGGAAACCCCATTCAAAAGCTAAATGCCCTGAAATCACTACAGTCCTCCCCTAACATCGAAACAGCAAAAGAGCTTGGGCTGCACTGATTAGTTTTGGAGTTGTCCCAGTATGTGTTTTATTTTAGCTCTGTAACGCGATTCTACTGAAATACATGACAATGGTGTTTCCCCAGAAATCTGTTAACCCCATTCAAAAGCTAAATGCCCTGAAATCATTACAGTCCTCCCCTAACGTCGAAACAGCAAAAGAGCTTGGGCTGCACTGATTAGTTTTGGAGTTGTCCCAGTATGTGTTTTATTTTAGCTCTGTAACGCGATTCTACTGAAATACATGACAATGGTGTTTCCCCAGAAATCTGGAAACCCCATTCAAAAGCTAAATGCCCTGAAATCATTACAGTCCTCCCCTAACGTCGAAACAGCAAAAGAGCTTGGGCTGCACTGATTAGTTTTGGAGTTGTCCCAGTATGTGTTTTATTTTAGCTCTGTAACGCGATTCTACTGAAATACATGACAATGGTGTTTCCCCAGAAATCTGTTACCCCATTCAAAAGCTAAATGCCCTGAAATCACTACAGTCCTCCCCTAACATCGAAACAGCAAAAGAGCTTGGGCTGCACTGATTAGTTTTGGAGTTGTCCCAGTATGTGTTTTATTTTAGCTCTGTAACGCGATTCTACTGAAATACATGACAATGGTGTTTCCCCAGAAATCTGGAAACCCCATTCAAAAGCTAAATGCCCTGAAATCATTACAGTCCTCCCCTAACATCGAAACAGCAAAAGAGCTTGGGCTGCACTGATTAGTTTTGGAGTTGTCCCAGTATGTGTTTTATTTTAGCTCTGTAACGCGATTCTACTGAAATACATGACAATGGTGTTTCCCCAGAAATCTGGAAACCCCATTCAAAAGCTAAATGCCCTGAAATCATTACAGTCCTCCCCTAACATCGAAACAGCAAAAGAGCTTGGGCTGCACTGATTAGTTTTGGAGTTGTCCCAGTATGTGTTTTATTTTAGCTCTGTAACGCGATTCTACTGAAATACATGACAATGGTGTTTCCCCAGAAATCTGGAAACCCCATTCAAAAGCTAAATGCCCTGAAATCACTACAGTCCTCCCCTAACGTCGAAACAGCAAAAGAGCTTGGGCTGCACTGATTAGTTTTGGAGTTGTCCCAGTATGTGTTTTATTTTAGCTCTGTAACGCGATTCTACTGAAATACATGACAATGGTGTTTCCCCAGAAATCTGGAAACCCCATTCAAAAGCTAAATGCCCTGAAATCACTACAGTCCTCCCCTAACATCGAAACAGCAAAAGAGCTTGGGCTGCACTGATTAGTTTTGGAGTTGTCCCAGTATGTGTTTTATTTTAGCTCTGTAACGCGATTCTACTGAAATACATGACAATGGTGTTTCCCCAGAAATCTGGAAACCCCATTCAAAAGCTAAATGCCCTGAAATCATTACAGTCCTCCCCTAACATCGAAACAGCAAAAGAGCTTGGGCTGCACTGATTAGTTTTGGAGTTGTCCCAGTATGTGTTTTATTTTAGCTCTGTAACGCGATTCTACTGAAATACATGACAATGGTGTTTCCCCAGAAATCTGTTAAACCCCATTCAAAAGCTAAATGCCCTGAAATCATTACAGTCCTCCCCTAACATCGAAACAGCAAAAGAGCTTGGGCTGCACTGATTAGTTTTGAGTTGTCCCAGTATGTGTTTTATTTTAGCTCTGTAACGCGATTCTACTGAAATACATGACAATGGTGTTTCCCCAGAAATCTGGAAACCCCATTCAAAAGCTAAATGCCCTGAAATCATTACAGTGCTCCCCTAACTTTGAAACAGCAAAAGTTTGGGCTGCACTGATTAGATTTGGAGTTGTCCCAGTATGTGTTTTATTTTAGCTCTGTAACGCGATTCTACTGAAATACATGACAATGGTGTTTCCCAGAAATCTGGAAACCCCATTCAAAAGCTAAATGCCCTGAAATCAATACAGTCCTCCCTAACATCGAAACAGCAAAAGAGCTTGGGCTGCACTGATTAGTTTTGGAGTTTTCCCAGTATCACCGTGATTAGTTTTGGAGTTGTCCCAGTAACACTTTTATTTTAGCTCTGTAAAACCCCAGAGATTTCTACTGAAATACATGACAATGGTGGTGTTTCCCAGAAATATGTTTTTATTTTCAAAGAGCCCAAAAGCTAAATGCCCTGAAATCATTACAGTCCTCCCCTAACATCGAAACAGCAAAAGCTTGGGCTGCACTGATTAGTTTTGGAGTTGTCCCAGTATGTGTTTTATTTTAGCTCTGATTAGTTTTGGAGTTGTCCCAAATATGTGTTTTATTTTAGCTTTTGGAGTTGGTATGTGTTTTATTTTAGCTCTGTAACGCGATTCTACTGAAATACATGACAATGGTGTTTCCCCAGAAATCTGTTACCCCATTCAAAAGCTAAATGCCCTGAAATCATTACAGTCCTCCCCTAACGTCGAAACAGCAAAAGAGCTTGGGCTGCACTGATTAGTTTTGGAGTTGTCCCAGTATGTGTTTTATTTTAGCTCTGTAACGCGATTCTACTGAAATACATGACAATGGTGTTTCCCCAGAAATCTGTTAACCCCATTCAAAAGCTAAATGCCCTGAAATCATTACAGTCCTCCCCCCCTAACGTCGAAACAGCAAAAGAGCTTGGGCTGCACTGATTAGTTTTGGAGTTGTCCCAGTATGTGTTTTATTTTAGCTCTGTAACGCGATTCTACTGAAATACATGACAATGGTGTTTCCCAGAAATCTGGAAACCCCATTCAAAAGCTAAATGCCCTGAAATCATTACAGTCCTCCCCTAACGTCGAAACAGCAAAAGAGCTTGGGCTGCACTGATTAGTTTTGGAGTTGTCCCAGTATGTGTTTTATTTTAGCTCTGTAACGCGATTCTACTGAAATACATGACAATGGTGTTTCCCCAGAAATCTGGAAACCCCATTCAAAAGCTAAATGCCCTGAAATCATTACAGTCCTCCCCTAACGTCGAAACAGCAAAAGAGCTTGGGCTGCACTGATTAGTTTTGGAGTTGTCCCAGTATGTGTTTTATTTTAGCTCTGTAACGCGATTCTACTGAAATACATGACAATGGTGTTTCCCCAGAAATCTGTTACCCCATTCAAAAGCTAAATGCCCTGAAATCATTACAGTCCTCCCCTAACATCGAAACAGCAAAAGAGCTTGGGCTGCACTGATTAGTTTTGGAGTTGTCCCAGTATGTGTTTTATTTTAGCTCTGTAACGCGATTCTACTGAAATACATGACAATGGTGTTTCCCCAGAAATCTGGAAACCCCATTCAAAAGCTAAATGCCCTGAAATCATTACAGTCCTCCCCTAACGTCGAAACAGCAAAAGAGCTTGGGCTGCACTGATTAGTTTTGGAGTTGTCCCAGTATGTGTTTTATTTTAGCTCTGTAACGCGATTCTACTGAAATACATGACAATGGTGTTTCCCCAGAAATCTGTTAGTCCCCATTCAAAAGCTAAATGCCCTGAAATCACTACAGTCCTCCCTAACGTCGAAACAGCAAAAGAGCTTGGGCTGCACTGATTAGTTTTGAGTTGTCCCAGTATGTGTTTTATTTTAGCTCTGTAACGCGATTCTACTGAAATACATGACAATGGTGTTTCCCCAGAAATCTGGAAACCCCATTCAAAAGCTAAATGCCCTGAAATCATTACAGTCCTCCCCTAACATCGAAACAGCAAAAGAGCTTGGGCTGCACTGATTAGTTTTGGAGTTGTCCCAGTATGTGTTTTATTTTAGCTCTGTAACGCGATTCTACTGAAATACATGACAATGGTGTTTTCCCAGAAATCTGTTAATCCCATTCAAAAGCTAAATGCCCTGAAATCATTACAGTCCTCCCCTAACGTCGAAACAGCAAAAGAGCTTGGCTGCACTGATTAGTTTTGGAGTTGTCCCAGTATGTGTTTTATTTTAGCTCTGTAACGCGATTCTACTGAAATACATGACAATGGTGTTTCCCCAGAAATCTGTTAACCCTTTCAAAAAGCTAAATGCCCTGAAATCATTACAGTCCTCCCCTAACGTCGAAACAGCAAAAGAGCTTGGGCTGCACTGATTAGTTTTGGAGTTGTCCCAGTATGTGTTTTATTTTAGCTCTGTAACGCGATTCTACTGAAATACATGACAATGGTGTTTCCCCAGAAATCTGGAAACCCCATTCAAAAGCTAAATGCCCTGAAATCATTACAGTCCTCCCCTAACGTCGAAACAGCAAAAGAGCTTGGGCTGCACTGATTAGTTTTGGAGTTGTCCCAGTATGTGTTTTATTTTAGCTCTGTAACGCGATTCTACTGAAATACATGACAATGGTGTTTCCCCAGAAATCTGGAAACCCCATTCAAAAGCTAAATGCCCTGAAATCATTACAGTTCTCCCCTAACATCGAAACAGCAAAAGAGCTTGGGCTGCACTGATTAGTTTTGGAGTTGTCCCAGTATGTGTTTTATTTTAGCTCTGTAACGCGATTCTACTGAAATACATGACAATGGTGTTTCCCAGAAATCTGTTAGTCCCCATTCAAAAGCTAAATGCCCTGAAATCATTACAGTCCTCCCCTAACGTCGAAACAGCAAAAGAGCTTGGGCTGCACTGATTAGTTTTGGAGTTGTCCCAGTATGTGTTTTATTTTAGCTCTGTAACGCGATTCTACTGAAATACATGACAATGGTGTTTCCCCAGAAATCTGTTAGCCCCTTTCAAAAGCTAAATGCCCTGAAATCAATACAGTCCTCCCCTAACATCGAAACAGCAAAAGAGCTTGGGCTGCACTGATTAGTTTTGGAGTTGTCCCAGTATGTGTTTTATTTTAGCTCTGTAACGCGATTCTACTGAAATACATGACAATGGTGTTTCCCCAGAAATCTGGAAACCCCATTCAAAAGCTAAATGCCCTGAAATCATTACAGTCCTCCCCTAACATCGAAACAGCAAAAGAGCTTGGGCTGCACTGATTAGTTTTGGAGTTGTCCCAGTATGTGTTTTATTTTAGCTCTGTAACGCGATTCTACTGAAATACATGACAATGGTGTTTCCCCAGAAATCTGTTAACCCCATTCAAAAGCTAAATGCCCTGAAATCACTACAGTCCTCCCCTAACATCGAAACAGCAAAAGAGCTTGGGCTGCACTGATTAGTTTTGGAGTTGTCCCAGTATGTGTTTTATTTTAGCTCTGTAACGCGATTCTACTGAAATACATGACAATGGTGTTTCCCCAGAAATCTGGAAACCCCATTCAAAAGCTAAATGCCCTGAAATCATTACAGTCCTCCCCCTAACATCGAAACAGCAAAAGAGCTTGGGCTGCACTGATTAGTTTTGGAGTTGTCCCAGTATGTGTTTTATTTTAGCTCTGTAACGCGATTCTACTGAAATACATGACAATGGTGTTTCCCCAGAAATCTGGAAACCCCATTCAAAAGCTAAATGCCCTGAAATCATTACAGTCCTCCCCTGAAAACAGCAAAAAGAGCTTGGGCTGATGATTAGTTTTGCCAGTTGTCAAAGCCCTATTTTAGGTCTGTAATGTGGGCTGCCCTGACAATGGTTTTCCCCAGAAATTGTCCATTCAGCTAAATGCCCTGAAATCATTACAGTCCTTTAGCTCAATAACAGCAAAAGAGCTTGGGCTGCTGATTAGTTTTGGAGTTGTCCCAGTATGTGTTTTATTTTAGTAATGTGTTTTATTTTCCCCAGAAATCTGGAAACCCCATTCAAAAAGCTAAATCCCTGAAATCATACTGAAACAGCAAAGAGACTGCATGATTAGTTTTGGAGTTGTCCCAGTATGTGTTTATTTTAGCCCCATTCTAAAATACAAACAATGGTGTTTCCCAGAAATCTGGAACCCCATTCAAAAGCTAAATGCCCTGAAATCATTACAGTCCTCCCCTAACGTCGAAACAGCAAAAGAGCTTGGGCTGCACTGATTAGTTTTGGAGTTGTCCCAGTATGTGTTTTATTTTAGCTCTGTAACGCGATTCTACTGAAATACATGACAATGGTGTTTCCCCAGAAATCTGTTAACCCATTCAAAAAAGCTAAATGCCCTGAAATCATTACAGTCCTCCCCTAACGTCGAAACAGCAAAAGAGCTTGGGCTGCACTGATTAGTTTTGGAGTTGTCCCAGTATGTGTTTTATTTTAGCTCTGTAACGCGATTCTACTGAAATACATGACAATGGTGTTTCCCCAGAAATCTGGAAACCCCATTCAAAAGCTAAATGCCCTGAAATCACTACAGTCCTCCCCTAACGTCGAAAACAGCAAAAGAGCTTGGGCTGCACTGATTAGTTTTGGAGTTGTCCCAGTATGTGTTTTATTTTAGCTCTGTAACGCGATTCTACTGAAATACATGACAATGGTGTTTCCCCAGAAATCTGGAAACCCCATTCAAAAGCTAAATGCCCTGAAATCACTACAGTCCTCCCCTAACGTCGAAACAGCAAAAGAGCTTGGGCTGCACTGATTAGTTTTGGAGTTGTCCCAGTATGTGTTTTATTTTAGCTCTGTAACGCGATTCTACTGAAATACATGACAATGGTGTTTCCCCAGAAATCTGGAAACCCCATTCAAAAGCTAAATGCCCTGAAATCATTACAGTCCTCCCCTAACGTCGAAACAGCAAAAGAGCTTGGGCTGCACTGATTAGTTTTGGAGTTGTCCCAGTATGTGTTTTATTTTAGCTCTGTAACGCGATTCTACTGAAATACATGACAATGGTGTTTTCCCAGAAATCTGGAAACCCCATTCAAAAGCTAAATGCCCTGAAATCACTACAGTCCTCCCCTAACATCGAAACAGCAAAAGAGCTTGGGCTGCACTGATTAGTTTTGGAGTTGTCCCAGTATGTGTTTTATTTTAGCTCTGTAACGCGATTCTACTGAAATACATGACAATGGTGTTTCCCAGAAATCTGGAAACCCCATTCAAAAGCTAAATGCCCTGAAATCACTACAGTCCTCCCCTAACGTCGAAACAGCAAAAGAGCTTGGGCTGCACTGATTAGTTTTGGAGTTGTCCCAGTATGTGTTTTATTTTAGCTCTGTAACGCGATTCTACTGAAATACATGACAATGGTGTTTCCCAGAAATCTGGAAACCCCATTCAAAAGCTAAATGCCCTGAAATCATTACAGTCCTCCCCTAACATCGAAACAGCAAAAGAGCTTGGGCTGCACTGATTAGTTTTGGAGTTGTCCCAGTATGTGTTTTATTTTAGCTCTGTAACGCGATTCTACTGAAATACATGACAATGGTGTTTCCCCAGAAATCTGAAACCCCATTCAAAAGCTAAATGCCCTGAAATCACTACAGTCCTCCCCTAACGTCGAAACAGCAAAAGAGCTTGGGCTGCACTGATTAGTTTTGAGTTGTCCCAGTATGTGTTTTTTTTTAGCTCTGTAACGCGATTCTACTGAAATACATGACAATGGTGTTTCCCCAGAAATCTGGAAACCCCATCAAAAAGCTAAATGCCCTGAAATCACTACAGTCCTCCCCTAACGTCGAAACAGCAAAAGAGCTTGGGCTGCACTGATTAGTTTTGGAGTTGTCCCAGTATGTGTTTTATTTTAGCTCTGTAACGCGATTCTACTGAAATACAATGACAATGGTGTTTTCCCAGAAATCTGGAAACCCCATTCAAAAGCTAAATGCCCTGAAATCACTTACAGTCCTCCCCTAACATCGAAACAGCAAAAGAGCTTGGGCTGCACTGATTAGTTTTGGAGTTGTCCCAGTATGTGTTTTATTTTTAGCTCTGTAACGCGATTCTACTGAAATACATGACAATGGTGTTTCCCCAGAAATCTGGAAACCCCATTCAAAAGCTAAATGCCCTGAAATCACTACAGTCCTCCCCTAACGTCGAAACAGCAAAAGAGCTTGGGCTGCACTGATTAGTTTTGGAGTTGTCCCAGTATGTGTTTTATTTTAGCTCTGTAACGCGATTCTACTGAAATACATGACAATGGTGTTTCCCCAGAAATCTGGAAACCCCATTCAAAAGCTAAATGCCCTGAAATCATTACAGTCCTCCCCTAACATCGAAACAGCAAAAGAGCTTGGGCTGCACTGATTAGTTTTGGAGTTGTCCCAGTATGTGTTTTATTTTAGCTCTGTAACGCGATTCTACTGAAATACATGACAATGGTGTTTCCCAGAAATCTGGAAACCCCATTCAAAAGCTAAATGCCCTGAAATCACTACAGTCCTCCCTAACATCGAAACAGCAAAAGAGCTTGGGCTGCACTGATTAGTTTTGGAGTTGTCCCAGTATGTGTTTTATTTTAGCTCTGTAACGCGATTCTACTGAAATACATGACAATGGTGTTTCCCCAGAAATCTGGAAACCCCATTCAAAAGCTAAATGCCCTGAAATCACTACAGTCCTCCCCCAACGTCGAAACAGCAAAAGAGCTTGGGCTGCACTGATTAGTTTTGGAGTTGTCCCAGTATGTGTTTTATTTTAGCTCTGTAACGCGATTCTACTGAAATACATGACAATGGTGTTTCCCCAGAAATCTGGAAACCCCATTCAAAAGCTAAATGCCTGAAATCATTACAGTCCTCCCTAACGTCGAAACAGCAAAAGAGCTTGGGCTGCACTGATTAGTTTTGGAGTTGTCCCAGTATGTGTTTTATTTTAGCTCTGTAACGCGATTCTACTGAAATACATGACAATGGTGTTTCCCCAGAAATCTGTTAGTCCCCATCAAAAGCTAAATGCCCCGAAATCATTACAGTCCTCCCCTAACGTCGAAACAGCAAAAGAGCTTGGGCTGCACTGATTAGTTTTGGAGTTGTCCCAGTATGTGTTTTATTTTAGCTCTGTAACGCGATTCTACTGAAATACATGACAATGGTGTTTCCCCAGAAATCTGGTTAACCCATTTCAAAAGCTAAATGCCCTGAAATCACTACAGTCCTCCCCTAACATCGAAACAGCAAAAGAGCTTGGGCTGCACTGATTAGTTTTGGACTTGTCCCAGTATGTGTTTTTATTTTAGCTCTGTAACGCGATTCTACTGAAATACATGACAATGGTGTTTCCCCAGAAATCTGTTAACCCCATTCAAAAGCTAAATGCCCTGAAATCACTACAGTCCTCCCCTAACATCGAAACAGCAAAAGAGCTTGGGCTGCACTGATTAGTTTTGGAGTTGTCCCAGTATGTGTTTTATTTTAGCTCTGTAACGCGATTCTACTGAAATACATGACAATGGTGTTTCCCCAGAAATCTGTTAACCCCATTCAAAAGCTAAATGCCCTGAAATCATTACAGTCCTCCCCTAACGTCGAAACAGCAAAAGAGCTTGGGCTGCACTGATTAGTTTTGGAGTTGTCCCAGTATGTGTTTTATTTTAGCTCTGTAACGCGATTCTACTGAAATACATGACAATGGTGTTTCCCCAGAAATCTGGAAACCCCATTCAAAAGCTAAATGCCCTGAAATCATTACAGTCCTCCCCTAACATCGAAACAGCAAAAGAGCTTGGGCTGCACTGATTAGTTTTGGAGTTGTCCCAGTATGTGTTTTATTTTAGCTCTGTAACGCGATTCTACTGAAATACATGACAATGGTGTTTCCCCAGAAATCTGGAAACCCCATTCAAAAGCTAAATGCCCTGAAATCACTACAGTCCTCCCCTAACATCGAAACAGCAAAAAAGAGCTTGGGCTGCACTGATTAGTTTTGGAGTTGTCCCAGTATGTGTTTTATTTTAGCTCTGTAACGCGATTCTACTGAAATACATGACAATGGTGTTTCCCCAGAAATCTGGAAACCCCATTCAAAAGCTAAATGCCCTGAAATCATTACAGTCCTCCCCTAACGTCGAAACAGCAAAAGAGCTTGGGCTGCACTGATTAGTTTTGGAGTTGTCCCAGTATGTGTTTTATTTTAGCTCTGTAACGCGATTCTACTGAAATACATGACAATGGTGTTTCCCCAGAAATCTGTTAAACCCCATTCAAAAGCTAAATGCCCTGAAATCATTACAGTCCTCCCCTAACGTCGAACAGCAAAAGAGCTTGGGCTGCACTGATTAGTTTTGGAGTTGTCCCAGTATGTGTTTTATTTTAGCTCTGTAACGCGATTCTACTGAAATACATGACAATGGTGTTTCCCCAGAAATCTGGAAACCCCATTCAAAAGCTAAATGCCCTGAAATCATTACAGTCCTCCCCTAACGTCGAAACAGCAAAAGAGCTTGGGCTGCACTGATTAGTTTTGGAGTTGTCCCAGTATGTGTTTTATTTTAGCTCTGTAACGCGATTCTACTGAAATACATGACAATGGTGTTTCCCCAGAAATCTGTTAACCCCATTCAAAAGCTAAATGCCCTGAAATCACTACAGTCCTCCCCCAACATCGAAACAGCAAAAGAGCTTGGGCTGCACTGATTAGTTTTGGAGTTGTCCCAGTATGTGTTTTATTTTAGCTCTGTAACGCGATTCTACTGAAATACATGACAATGGTGTTTCCCCAGAAATCTGGTAAACCCATTCAAAAGCTAAATGCCCTGAAATCACTACAGTCCTCCCCTAACATCGAACAGCAAAAGAGCTTGGGCTGCACTGATTAGTTTTGGAGTTGTCCCAGTATGTGTTTTATTTTAGCTCTGTAACGATTCTACTGAAATACATGACAATGGTGTTTCCCCAGAAATCTGGAAACCCCATTCAAAAGCTAAATGCCCTGAAATCATTACAGTCCTCCCCTAACGTCGAAACAGCAAAAGAGCTTGGGCTGCACTGATTAGTTTTGGAGTTGTCCCAGTATGTGTTTTATTTTAGCTCTGTAACGCGATTCTACTGAAATACATGACAATGGTGTTTCCCCAGAAATCTGGAAACCCCATTCAAAAGCTAAATGCCCTGAAATCATTACAGTCCTCCCCTAACGTCGAAACAGCAAAAGAGCTTGGGCTGCACTGATTAGTTTTGGAGTTGTCCCAGTATGTGTTTTATTTTAGCTCTGTAACGCGATTCTACTGAAATACATGACAATGGTGTTTCCCCAGAAATCTGGAAACCCCATTCAAAAGCTAAATGCCCTGAAATCATTACAGTCCTCCCCTAACATCGAAACAGCAAAAGAGCTTGGGCTGCACTGATTAGTTTTGGAGTTGTCCCAGTATGTGTTTTATTTTAGCTCTGTAACGCGATTCTACTGAAATACATGACAATGGTGTTTCCCAGAAATCTGTTAACCCCATTCAAAAGCTAAATGCCCTGAAATCACTACAGTCCTCCCCTAACATCGAAACAGCAAAAGAGCTTGGGCTGCACTGATTAGTTTTGGAGTTGTCCCAGTATGTGTTTTATTTTAGCTCTGTAACGCGATTCTACTGAAATACATGACAATGGTGTTTCCCCAGAAATCTGGAAACCCCATTCAAAAGCTAAATGCCCTGAAATCACTACAGTCCTCCCCTAACATTGAAAACAGCAAAAGAGCTTGGGCTGCACTGATTAGTTTTGGAGTTGTCCCAGTATGTGTTTTATTTTAGCTCTGTAACGCGATTCTACTGAAATACATGACAATGGTGTTTCCCCAGAAATCTGGAAACCCCATTCAAAAGCTAAATGCCCTGAAATCATTACAGTCCTCCCCTAACGTCGAAACAGCAAAAGAGCTTGGGCTGCACTGATTAGTTTTGGAGTTGTCCCAGTATGTGTTTTATTTTAGCTCTGTAACGCGATTCTACTGAAATACATGACAATGGTGTTTCCCCAGAAATCTGTTAACCCCATTCAAAAGCTAAATGCCCTGAAATCACTACAGTCCTCCCCTAACATCGAAACAGCAAAAAAGAGCTTGGGCTGCACTGATTAGTTTTGGAGTTGTCCCAGTATGTGTTTTATTTTTAGCTCTGTAACGCGATTCTACTGAAATACATGACAATGGTGTTTCCCCAGAAATCTGGAAACCCCATTCAAAAAAGCTAAATGCCCTGAAATCACTACAGTCCTCCCCTAACGTCGAAACAGCAAAAGAGCTTGGGCTGCACTGATTAGTTTTGGAGTTGTCCCAGTATGTGTTTTTTATTTTAGCTCTGTAACGCGATTCTACTGAAATACATGACAATGGTGTTTCCCCAGAAATCTGGAAACCCCATTCAAAAGCTAAATGCCCTGAAATCATTACAGTCCTCCCCTAACGTCGAAACAGCAAAAGAGCTTGGGCTGCACTGATTAGTTTTGGAGTTGTCCCAGTATGTGTTTTATTTTAGCTCTGTAACGCGATTCTACTGAAATACATGACAATGGTGTTTCCCCAGAAATCTGTTAGCCCCTTTCAAAAGCTAAATGCCCTGAAATCACTACAGTCCTCCCCTAACTTCGAAACAGCAAAAGAGCTTGGGCTGCACTGATTAGTTTTGGAGTTGTCCCAGTATGTGTTTTATTTTAGCTCTGTAACGCGATTCTACTGAAATACATGACAATGGTGTTTCCCAGAAATCTGGAAACCCCATTCAAAAGCTAAATGCCCTGAAATCACTACAGTCCTCCCCTAACATCGAAACAGCAAAAGAGCTTGGGCTGCACTGATTAGTTTTGGAGTTGTCCCAGTATGTGTTTTATTTTAGCTCTGTAACGCGATTCTACTGAAATACATGACAATGGTGTTTCCCAGAAATCTGGAAACCCCATTCAAAAGCTAAATGCCCTGAAATCACTACAGTCCTCCCCTAACGTCGAAACAGCAAAAGAGCTTGGGCTGCACTGATTAGTTTTGGAGTTGTCCCAGTATGTGTTTTATTTTAGCTCTGTAACGCGATTCTACTGAAATACATGACAATGGTGTTTCCCCAGAAATCTGGAAACCCATTCAAAAAAGCTAAATGCCCTGAAATTACACAGTCCTCCCCTAACGTCGAAACAGCAAAAGAGCTTGGGCTGCACTGATTAGTTTTGGAGTTGTCCCAGTATGTGTTTTATTTTAGCTCTGTAACGCGATTCTACTGAAATACATGACAATGGTGTTTCCCAGAAATCTGGAAACCCCATTCAAAAGCTAAATGCCCTGAAATCACTACAGTCCTCCCCTAACGTCGAAACAGCAAAAGAGCTTGGGCTGCACTGATTAGTTTTGGAGTTGTCCCAGTATGTGTTTTATTTTAGCTCTGTAACGCGATTCTACTGAAATACATGACAATGGTGTTTCCCCAGAAATCTGGAAACCCCATTCAAAAGCTAAATGCCCTGAAATCACTACAGTCCTCCCCTAACGTCGAAACAGCAAAAGAGCTTGGGCTGCACTGATTAGTTTTGGAGTTGTCCCAGTATGTGTTTTATTTTAGCTCTGTAACGCGATTCTACTGAAATACATGACAATGGTGTTTCCCCCAGAAATCTGTTAAACCCCATCAAAAAGCTAAATGCCCTGAAATCACTACAGTCCTCCCCTAACTTCGAAACAGCAAAAAAGAGCTTGGGCTGCACTGATTAGTTTTGGAGTTGTCCCAGTATGTGTTTTATTTTAGCTCTGTAACGCGATTCTACTGAAATACATGACAATGGTGTTTCCCCAGAAATCTGGAAACCCCATTCAAAAGCTAAATGCCCTGAAATCACTACAGTCCTCCCCTAACATCGAAACAGCAAAAGAGCTTGGGCTGCACTGATTAGTTTTGGAGTTGTCCCAGTATGTGTTTTATTTTAGCTCTGTAACGCGATTCTACTGAAATACATGACAATGGTGTTTCCCCAGAAATCTGGAAACCCCATTCAAAAGCTAAATGCCCTGAAATCACTACAGTCCTCCCCTAACATCGAAACAGCAAAAGAGCTTGGGCTGCACTGATTAGTTTTGGAGTTGTCCCAGTATGTGTTTTATTTTAGCTCTGTAACGCGATTCTACTGAAATACATGACAATGGTGTTTCCCCAGAAATCTGTTAGTCCCATTCAAAAGCTAAATGCCCTGAAATCACTACAGTCCTCCCCTAACGTCAAAACAGCAAAAGAGCTTGGGCTGCACTGATTAGTTTTGGAGTTGTCCCAGTATGTGTTTTATTTTAGCTCTGTAACGCGATTCTACTGAAATACATGACAATGGTGTTTCCCAGAAATCTGGAAACCCCATTCAAAAGCTAAATGCCCTGAAATCACTACAGTCCTCCCCTAACGTCGAAACAGCAAAAGAGCTTGGGCTGCACTGATTAGTTTTGGAGTTGTCCCAGTATGTGTTTTATTTTAGCTCTGTAACGCGATTCTACTGAAATACATGACAATGGTGTTTCCCCAGAAATCTGGAAACCCCATTCAAAAGCTAAATGCCCTGAAATCACTACAGTCCTCCCCTAACGTCGAAACAGCAAAAGAGCTTGGGCTGCACTGATTAGTTTTGGAGTTGTCCCAGTATGTGTTTTATTTTAGCTCTGTAACGCGATTCTACTGAAATACATGACAATGGTGTTTCCCCAGAAATCTGGAAACCCCATTCAAAAGCTAAATGCCCTGAAATCACTACAGTCCTCCCCTAACGTCGAAAACAGCAAAAGAGCTTGGGCTGCACTGATTAGTTTTGGAGTTGTCCCAGTATGTGTTTTATTTTAGCTCTGTAACGCGATTTCTACTGAAATACATGACAATGGTGTTTCCCAGAAATCTGGAAACCCCATTCAAAAGCTAAATGCCCTGAAATCACTACAGTCCTCCCCTAACGTCGAAACAGCAAAAGAGCTTGGGCTGCACTGATTAGTTTTGGAGTTGTCCCAGTATGTGTTTTATTTTAGCTCTGTAACGCGATTCTACTGAAATACATGACAATGGTGTTTCCCAGAAATCTGGAAACCCCATTCAAAAGCTAAATGCCCTGAAATCACTACAGTCCTCCCCTAACGTCGAAACAGCAAAAAAGAGCTTGGGCTGCACTGATTAGTTTTGGAGTTGTCCCAGTATGTGTTTTATTTTAGCTCTGTAACGCGATTCTACTGAAATACATGACAATGGTGTTTCCCCAGAAATCTGGAAACCCCATTCAAAAGCTAAATGCCCTGAAATCACTACAGTCCTCCCCTAACATCGAAACAGCAAAAGAGCTTGGGCTGCACTGATTAGTTTTGGAGTTGTCCCAGTATGTGTTTTATTTTAGCTCTGTAACGCGATTCTACTGAAATACATGACAATGGTGTTTCCCCAGAAATCTGTTAGTCCCTTTCAAAAGCTAAATGCCCTGAAATCATTACAGTCCTCCCCTAACGTCGAAACAGCAAAAGAGCTTGGGCTGCACTGATTAGTTTTGGAGTTGTCCCAGTATGTGTTTTATTTTAGCTCTGTAACGCGATTCTACTGAAATACATGACAATGGTTTTTCCCCTGAAATCTGTAAACCCGTTTCAAACGCTAATGTCCTGAAATCACTACAGTCCTCCCCTAACTTCGAAACACTAAAAGAGCTTGAGCTGCACTAATTAGTTTTGGAGTTGTCCCAGTGTGTGTTTTATTTTAGCTCTGTAACGCGATTCTACTGAAATACATGACAATGGTGTTTCCCCAGAAATCTGGAAACCCCATTCAAAAGCTAAATGCCCTGAAATCACTACAGTCCTCCCCTAACATCGAAACAGCAAAAGAGCTTGGGCTGCACTGATTAGTTTTGGAGTTGTCCCAGTATGTGTTTTATTTTAGCTCTGTAACGCGATTCTACTGAAATACATGACAATGGTGTTTCCCCAGAAATCTGGAAACCCCATTCAAAAGCTAAATGCCCTGAAATCACTACAGTCCTCCCCTAACATCGAAACAGCAAAAGAGCTTGGGCTGCACTGATTAGTTTTGGAGTTGTCCCAGTATGTGTTTTATTTTAGCTCTGTAACGCGATTCTACTGAAATACATGACAATGGTGTTTCCCCAGAAATCTGGAAACCCCATTCAAAAGCTAAATGCCCTGAAATCACTACAGTCCTCCCCTAACATCGAAACAGCAAAAGAGCTTGGGCTGCACTGATTAGTTTTGGAGTTGTCCCAGTATGTGTTTTATTTTAGCTCTGTAACGCGATTTCTACTGAAATACATGACAATGGTGTTTCCCCAGAAATCTGTTACCCCCATTCAAAAGCTAAATGCCCTGAAATCACTACAGTCCTCCCCTAACTTCGAAACAGCAAAAGAGCTTGGGCTGCACTGATTAGTTTTGGAGTTGTCCCAGTATGTGTTTTATTTTAGCTCTGTAACGCGATTCTACTGAAATACATGACAATGGTGTTTCCCAGAAATCTGGAAACCCCATTCAAAAGCTAAATGCCCTGAAATCACTACAGTCCTCCCCTAACATCGAAACAGCAAAAGAGCTTGGGCTGCACTGATTAGTTTTGGAGTTGTCCCAGTATGTGTTTTATTTTAGCTCTGTAACGCGATTCTACTGAAATACATGACAATGGTGTTTCCCAGAAATCTGGAAACCCCATTCAAAAGCTAAATGCCCTGAAATCACTACAGTCCTCCCCTAACATCGAAACAGCAAAAGAGCTTGGGCTGCACTGATTAGTTTTGGAGTTGTCCCAGTATGTGTTTTATTTTAGCTCTGTAACGCGATTCTACTGAAATACATGACAATGGTGTTTCCCCAGAAATCTGGAAACCCCATTCAAAAGCTAAATGCCCTGAAATCACTACAGTCCTCCCTAACGTCGAAACAGCAAAAAGAGCTTGGGCTGCACTGATTAGTTTTGGAGTTGTCCCAGTATGTGTTTTATTTTAGCTCTGTAACGCGATTCTACTGAAATACATGACAATGGTGTTTCCCAGAAATCTGGAAACCCCATTCAAAAGCTAAATGCCCTGAACTCACTACAGTCCTCCCCTAACGTCGAAACAGCAAAAGAGCTTGGGCTGCACTGATTAGTTTTGGAGTTGTCCCAGTATGTGTTTTATTTTAGCTCTGTAACGCGATTCTACTGAAATACATGACAATGGTGTTTCCCCAGAAATCTGGAAACCCCATTTCAAAAGCTAAATGCCCTGAAATCACTACAGTCCTCCCCTAACGTCGAAACAGCAAAAGAGCTTGGGCTGCACTGATTAGTTTTGGAGTTGTCCCAGTATGTGTTTTATTTTAGCTCTGTAACGCGATTCTACTGAAATACATGACAATGGTGTTTCCCAGAAATCTGGAAACCCCATTCAAAAGCTAAATGCCTGAAATCACTACAGTCCTCCCCTAACATCGAAACAGCAAAAGAGCTTGGGCTGCACTGATTAGTTTTGGAGTTGTCCCAGTATGTGTTTTATTTTAGCTCTGTAACGCGATTCTACTGAAATACATGACAATGGTGTTTCCCCAGAAATCTGGAAACCCCATTCAAAAGCTAAATGCCCTGAAATCATTACAGTCCTCCCCTAACGTCGAAACAGCAAAAGAGCTTGGGCTGCACTGATTAGTTTTGGAGTTGTCCCAGTGTGTGTTTTATTTTAGCTCTGTAACGCGATTCTACTGAAATACATGACAATGGTGTTTCCCCAGAAATCTGTAAACCCCATTCAAAAGCTAAATGCCCTGAAATCACTACAGTCCTCCCCTAACGTCGAAACAGCAAAAGAGCTTGGGCTGCACTGATTAGTTTTGGAGTTGTCCCAGTATGTGTTTTATTTTAGCTCTGTAACGCGATTCTACTGAAATACATGACAATGGTTTTTCCCAGAAATCTGGAAACCCCATTCAAAGGCTAAATGCCCTGAAATCACTACAGTCCTCCCCTAACATCGAAACAGCAAAAGAGCTTGGGCTGCACTGATTAGTTTTGGAGTTGTCCCAGTATGTGTTTTATTTTAGCTCTGTAACGCGATTCTACTGAAATACATGACAATGGTGTTTTCCCAGAAATCTGGAAACCCCATTCAAAAGCTAAATGCCCTGAAATCACTACAGTCCTCCCCTAACATCGAAACAGCAAAAGAGCTTGGGCTGCACTGATTAGTTTTGGAGTTGTCCCAGTATGTGTTTTATTTTAGCTCTGTAACGCGATTCTACTGAAATACATGACAATGGTGTTTCCCCAGAAATCTGTTAACCCCATTCAAAAGCTAAATGCCCTGAAATCACTACAGTCCTCCCCTAACGTCGAAACAGCAAAAGAGCTTGGGCTGCACTGATTAGTTTTGGAGTTGTCCCAGTATGTGTTTTATTTTAGCTCTGTAACGCGATTCTACTGAAATACATGACAATGGTGTTTCCCCAGAAATCTGGAAACCCCATTCAAAAGCTAAATGCCCTGAAATCATTACAGTCCTCCCCTAACGTCGAAACAGCAAAAGAGCTTGGGCTGCACTGATTAGTTTTGGAGTTGTCCCAGTATGTGTTTTATTTTAGCTCTGTAACGCGATTCTACTGAAATACATGACAATGGTGTTTCCCCAGAAATATGGAAACCCCATTTCAAAAGCTAAATGCCCTGAAATCACTACAGTCCTCCCCTAACATTCGAAAACAGCAAAAGAGCTTGGGCTGCACTGATTAGTTTTGGAGTTGTCCCAGTATGTGTTTTATTTTAGCTCTGTAACGCGATTCTACTGAAATACATGACAATGGTGTTTTCCCAGAAATCTGGAAACCCCATTCAAAAGCTAAATGCCTGAAATCATTACAGTCCTCCCCTAACGTCGAAACAGCAAAAGAGCTTGGGCTGCACTGATTAGTTTTGGAGTTGTCCCAGTATGTGTTTTATTTTAGCTCTGTAACGCGATTCTACTGAAATACATGACAATGGTGTTTCCCCAGAAATCTGTTAACCCCATTCAAAAAGCTAAATGCCCTGAAATCACTACAGTCCTCCCCTAACATCGAAACAGCAAAAGAGCTTGGGCTGCACTGATTAGTTTTGTGTTGTCCCAGTATGTGTTTTATTTTAGCTCTGTAACGCGTTTCTACTGAAATACATGACAATGGTTTTTTTCCCAGAAATCTGGAAACCCCATTCAAAAGCTAAATGCCCTGAAATCACTACAGTCCTCCCCTAACGTCGAAACAGCAAAAGAGCTTGGGCTGCACTGATTAGTTTTGGAGTTGTCCCAGTATGTGTTTTATTTCAGCTCTGTAACGCTTTTCTACTGAAATACATGACAATTGTGTTTCCCCAGAAATCTGGAAACCCCATTCAAAAGCTAATGCCCTGAAATCACTACAGTCCTCCCCTAACATCGAAACAGCAATAGAGCTTGGGCTGCACTGATTAGTTTTGGAGTTGTCCCAGTATGTGTTTTATTTTAGCTCTGTAACGCGATTCTACTGAAATACATGACAATGGTGTTTCCCCAGAAATCTGTTAACCCCATTCAAAAGCTAAATGCCCTGAAATCATTACAGTCCTCCCCTAACATCGAAACAGCAAAAGAGCTTGGGCTGCACTGATTAGTTTTGGAGTTGTCCCAGTATGTGTTTTATTTTAGCTCTGTAACGCGATTCTACTGAAATACATGACAATGGTGTTTCCCCAGAAATCTGTTAACCCCATTCAAAAGCTAAATGCCCTGAAATCACTACAGTCCTCCCCTAACTTCGAAACAGCAAAAGAGCTTGGGCTGCACTGATTAGTTTTGGAGTTGTCCCAGTATGTGTTTTATTTTAGCTCTGTAACGCGATTCTACTGAAATACATGACAATGGTGTTTCCCCAGAAATCTGGAAACCCCATTCAAAAGCTAAATGCCCTGAAATCACTACAGTCCTCCCCTAACATCGAAACAGCAAAAGAGCTTGGGCTGCACTGATTAGTTTTGGAGTTGTCCCAGTGTGTGTTTTATTTTAGCTCTGTAACGCGATTCTACTGAAATACATGACAATGGTGTTTCCCCAGAAATATGGAAACCCCATTCAAAAGCTAAATGCCCTGAAATCACTACAGTCCTCCCCTAACATCGAAACAGCAAAAGAGCTTGGGCTGCACTGATTAGTTTTGGAGTTGTCCCAGTGTGTGTTTTATTTTAGCTCTGTAACGCGATTCTACTGAAATACATGACAATGGTGTTTCCCCAGAAATCTGGAAACCCCATTCAAAAGCTAAATGCCCTGAAATCACTACAGTCCTCCCCTAACATCGAAACAGCAAAAGAGCTTGGGCTGCACTGATTAGTTTTGGAGTTGTCCCAGTATGTGTTTTATTTTAGCTCTGTAACGCGATTCTACTGAAATACATGACAATGGTGTTTTTCCCAGAAATCTGGAAACCCCATTCAAAAGCTAAATGCCCTGAAATCACTACAGTCCTCCCCTAACATCGAAACAGCAAAAGAGCTTGGGCTGCACTGATTAGTTTTGGAGTTGTCCCAGTATGTGTTTTATTTTAGCTCTGTAACGCGATTCTACTGAAATACATGACAATGGTGTTTCCCAGAAATCTGGAAACCCCATTCAAAAGCTAAATGCCCTGAAATCACTACAGTCCTCCCCCTTAACATCGAAACAGCAAAAGAGCTTGGGCTGCACTGATTAGTTTTGGAGTTGTCCCAGTGTGTGTTTTATTTTAGCTCTGTAACGCGATTCTACTGAAATACATGACAATGGTGTTTCCCCAGAAATCTGGAAACCCCATTCAAAAGCTAAATGCCCTGAAATCACTACAGTCCTCCCCTAACGTCGAAACAGCAAAAGAGCTTGGGCTGCACTGATTAGTTTTGGAGTTGTCCCAGTATGTGTTTTATTTTAGCTCTGTAACGCGATTTTCTACTGAAATACATGACAATGGTGTTTCCCCAGAAATCTGTTAACCCCATTCAAAAAAGCTAAATGCCTGAAATCACTACAGTCCTCCCCTAACGTCGAAACAGCAAAAGAGCTTGGGCTGCACTGATTAGTTTTGGAGTTGTCCCAGTATGTGTTTTATTTTAGCTCTGTAACGCGATTCTACTGAAATACATGACAATGGTGTTTCCCAGAAATCTGGAAACCCCATTCAAAAGCTAAATACCCTGAAATCACTACAGTCCTCCCCTAACGTCGAAACAGCAAAAGAGCTTGGGCTGCACTGATTAGTTTTGGAGTTGTCCCAGTATGTGTTTTTTTTTAGCTCTGTAACGCGATTCTACTGAAATACATGACAATGGTGTTTCCCCAGAAATATGGAAACCCCATTCAAAAGCTAAATGCCCTGAAATCACTACAGTCCTCCCCTAACGTCGAAACAGCAAAAGAGCTTGGGCTGCACTGATTAGTTTTGGAGTTGTCCCAGTATGTGTTTTATTTTAGCTCTGTAACGCGATTCTACTGAAATACATGACAATGGTGTTTCCCAGAAATCTGGAAACCCCATTCAAAAGCTAAATGCCCTGAAATCACTACAGTCCTCCCCTAACGTCGAAACAGCAAAAGAGCTTGGGCTGCACTGATTAGTTTTGGAGTTGTCCCAGTATGTGTTTTATTTTAGCTCTGTAACGCGATTCTACTGAAATACATGACAATGGTGTTTCCCCAGAAATCTGGAAACCCCATTCAAAAGCTAAATGCCCTGAAATCACTACAGTCCTCCCCTAACGTCGAAACAGCAAAAGAGCTTGGGCTGCACTGATTAGTTTTGGAGTTGTCCCAGTATGTGTTTTATTTTAGCTCTGTAACGCGATTCTACTGAAATACATGACAATGGTGTTTCCCCAGAAATCTGTAAACCCCATTCAAAAGCTAAATGCCCTGAAATCACTACAGTCCTCCCCTAACGTCGAAACAGCAAAAGAGCTTGGGCTGCACTGATTAGTTTTGGAGTTGTCCCAGTATGTGTTTTATTTTAGCTCTGTAACACGATTCTACTGAAATACATGACAATGGTGTTTCCCCAGAAATCTGGAAACCCCATTCAAAAGCTAAATGCCCTGAAATCACTACAGTCCTCCCCTAACATCGAAACAGCAAAAGAGCTTGGGCTGCACTGATTAGTTTTGGAGTTGTCCCAGTATGTGTTTTATTTTAGCTCTGTAACGCTTTCTACTGAAATACATGACAATGGTGTTTCCCCAGAAATCTGTTACCCCATTCAAAAGCTAAATGCCCTGACATCACTACAGTCCTCCCCTAACGTCGAAACAGCAAAAGAGCTTGGGCTGCACTGATTAGTTTTGGAGTTGTCCCAGTATGTGTTTTATTTTAGCTCTGTAACGCGATTCTACTGAAATACATGACAATGGTGTTTCCCCAGAAATCTGGAAACCCCATTCAAAAGCTAAATGCCCTGAAATCACTACAGTCCTCCCCTAACGTCGAAACAGCAAAAAAGAGCTTGGGCTGCACTGATTAGTTTTGGAGTTGTCCCAGTATGTGTTTTATTTTAGCTCTGTAACGCGTTTCTACTGAAATACATGACAATGGTGTTTCCCCAGAAATCTGGAAACCCCATTCAAAAGCTAAATGCCCTGAAATCACTACACTCCTCCCTGAACGTCGAAACAGCAAAAGAGCTTGGGCTGCACTGATTAGTTTTGGAGTTGTCCCAGTGTGTGTTTTATTTTAGCTCTGTAACGCGATTCTACTGAAATACATGACAATGGTGTTTCCCCAGAAATATGGAAACCCTTTCAAAAGCTAAATGCCCTGAAATCACTACAGTCCTCCCCTAACATCGAAACAGCAAAAGAGCTTGGGCTGCACTGATTAGTTTTGGAGTTGTCCCAGTATGTGTTTTATTTTAGCTCTGTAACGCGATTCTACTGAAATACATGACAATGGTGTTTCCCCAGAAATCTGGAAACCCCATTCAAAAGCTAAATGCCCTGAAATCACTACAGTCCTCCCCTAACGTCGAAACAGCAAAAGAGCTTGGGCTGCACTGATTAGTTTTGGAGTTGTCCCAGTGTGTGTTTTATTTTAGCTCTGTAACGCGATTCTACTGAAATACATGACAATGGTGTTTCCCCAGAAATCTGGAAACCCCATTCAAAAGCTAAATGCCCTGAAATCACTACAGTCCTCCCCTAACGTCGAAACAGCAAAAGAGCTTGGGCTGCACTGATTAGTTTTGGAGTTGTCCCAGTATGTGTTTTATTTTAGCTCTGTAACGCGATTCTACTGAAATACATGACAATGGTGTTTTCCAGAAATCTGTTAACCCCATTCAAAAGCTAAATACCCTGAAATCACTACAGTCCTCCCCTAACGTCGAAACAGCAAAAGAGCTTGGGCTGCACTGATTAGTTTTGGAGTTGTCCCAGTATGTGTTTTATTTTAGCTCTGTAACGCGATTCTACTGAAATACATGACAATGGTGTTTCCCCAGAAATCTGGAAACCCCATTCAAAAGCTAAATGCCCTGAAATCACTACAGTCCTCCCCTAACATCGAAACAGCAAAAGAGCTTGGGCTGCACTGATTAGTTTTGGAGTTGTCCCAGTATGTGTTTTATTTTAGCTCTGTAACGCGATTCTACTGAAATACATGACAATGGTGTTTCCACAGAAATATGTAAGCCCCATTCAAAAGCTAAATGCCCTGAAATCACTACAGTCCTCTCCTAACTTCGAAACAGCAAAAGAGCTTGGGCAGCACTGATTAGTTTTGGAGTTGTCCCAGTGTGTGTTTTATTTTAGCTCTGTAACGCGATTCTACTGAAATACATGACAATGGTGTTTCCCCAGAAATCTGGAAACCCCATTCAAAAGCTAAATGCCCTGAAATCACTACAGTCCTCCCCTAACGTCGAAACAGCAAAAGAGCTTGGGCTGCACTGATTAGTTTTTTAGTTGTCCCAGTATGTGTTTTATTTTAGCTCTGTAACGCGATTCTACTGAAATACATGACAATGGTGTTTCCCCAGAAATCTGGAAACCCCATTCAAAAGCTAAATGCCCTGAAATCACTAGAGTCCTCCCGTAACGTCGAAACAGCAAAAGAGCTTGGGCTGCACTGATTAGTTTTGGAGTTGTCCCAGTATGTGTTTTATTTTAGCTCTGTAACGCGATTCTACTGAAATACATGACAATGGTGTTTCCCCAGAAATCTGTAAACCCATTCAAAAGCTAAATGCCCTGAAATCACTACAGTCCTCCCCTAACGTCGAAACAGCAAAAGAGCTTGGGCTGCACTGATTAGTTTTGGAGTTGTCCCAGTATGTGTTTTATTTTAGCTCTGTAACGCGATTTCTACTGAAATACATGACAATGGTGTTTCCCAGAAATCTGGAAACCCCATTCAAAAGCTAAATGCCCTGAAATCACTACAGTCCTCCCCTAACTTCGAAACAGCAAAAGAGCTTGGGCTGCACTGATTAGTTTTGGAGTTGTCCCAGTATGTGTTTTATTTTAGCTCTGTAACGCGATTCTACTGAAATACATGACAATGGTGTTTCCCCAGAAATCTGGAAACCCCATTCAAAAGCTAAATGCCCTGAAATCACTACAGTCCTCCCCTAACTTCGAAACAGCAAAAAAGAGCTTGGGCTGCACTGATTAGTTTTGGAGTTGTCCCAGTGTGTGTTTTATTTTAGCTCTGTAACGCGATTCTACTGAAATACATGACAATGGTGTTTCCCCAGAAATCTGGAAACCCCATTCAAAAGCTAAATGCCCTGAAATCACTACAGTCCTCCCCTAACGTCGAAACAGCAAAAGAGCTTGGGCTGCACTGATTAGTTTTGGAGTTGTCCCAGTATGTGTTTTATTTTAGCTCTGTAACGCGATTCTACTGAAATACATGACAATGGTGTTTCCCCAGAAATCTGTAAACCCCATTCAAAAGCTAAATGCCCTGAAATCACTACAGTCCTCCCCTAACTTCGAAACAGCAAAAGAGCTTGGGCTGCACTGATTAGTTTTGGAGTTGTCCCAGTATGTGTTTATTTTTAGCTCTGTAACGCGTTTCTACTGAAATAGATGACAGTGGTGTTTCCCAGAAATCTGGAAACCCCATTCAAAAGCTAATGCCCTGAAATCACTACAGTCCTCCCCTAACATCGAAACAGCAAAAGAGCTTGGGCTGCACTGATTAGTTTTGGAGTTGTCCCAGTATGTGTTTTATTTTAGCTCTGTAACGCGATTCTACTGAAATACATGACAATGGTGTTTCCCCAGAAATCTGTTACCCCATTCAAAAGCTAAATGCCCTGAAATCACTACAGTCCTCCCCTAACTTCGAAACAGCAAAAGAGCTTGGGCTGCACTGATTAGTTTTGGAGTTGTCCCAGTATGTGTTTTATTTTAGCTCTGTAACGCGATTCTACTGAAATACATGACAATGGTGTTTCCCCAGAAATCTGTTAACCCCATTCAAAAGCTAAATGCCCTGAAATCACTACAGTCCTCCCCTAACGTCGAAACAGCAAAAGAGCTTGGGCTGCACTGATTAGTTTTGGAGTTGTCCCAGTATGTGTTTTTTATTTAGCTCTGTAACGCGATTCTACTGAAATACATGACAATGGTGTTTCCCCAGAAATCTGAAACCCCATTCAAAAGCTAAATGCCCTGAAATCACTACAGTCCTCCCTAACGTCGAAACAGCAAAAGAGCTTGGGCTGCACTGATTAGTTTTGGAGTTGTCCCAGTGTGTGTTTTATTTTAGCTCTGTAACGCGTTTCTACTGAAATACATGACAATGGTGTTTCCCCAGAAATATGTAAGCCCCATTCAAAAGCTAAATGCCCTGAAATCACTACAGTCCTCCCCTAACTTCGAAACAGCAAAAGAGCTTGGGCTGCACTGATTAGTTTTGGAGTTGTCCCAGTGTGTGTTTTATTTTAGCTCTGTAACGCGATTCTACTGAAATACATGACAATGGTGTTTCCCAGAAATCTGGAAACCCCATTCAAAAGCTAAATGCCCTGAAATCACTACAGTCCTCCCCTAACTTCGAAACAGCAAAAGAGCTTGGGCTGCACTGATTAGTTTTGGAGTTGTCCCAGTATGTGTTTTATTTTAGCTCTGTAACGCGATTCTACTGAAATACATGACAATGGTGTTTCCCCAGAAATCTGGAAACCCCATTCAAAAGCTAAATGCCCTGAAATCACTACAGTCCTCCCCTAACATCGAAACAGCAAAAGAGCTTGGGCTGCACTGATTAGTTTTGGAGTTGTCCCAGTATGTGTTTTATTTTAGCTCTGTAACGCGTTTCTACTGAAATACATGACAATGGTGTTTCCCCAGAAATCTGGAAACCCCATTCAAAAGCTAAATGCCCTGAAATCACTTACAGTCCTCCCTAACTTCGAAACAGCAAAAGAGCTTGGGCTGCACTGATTAGTTTTGGAGTTGTCCCAGTATGTGTTTTATTTTAGCTCTGTAACGCGATTCTACTGAAATACATGACAATGGTGTTTCCCCAGAAATCTGGAAACCCCATTCAAAAGCTAAATGCCCTGAAATCACTACAGTCCTCCCCTAACATCGAAACAGCAAAAGAGCTTGGGCTGCACTGATTAGTTTTGGAGTTGTCCCAGTATGTGTTTTATTTTAGCTCTGTAACGCGATTCTACTGAAATACATGACAATGGTGTTTTCCCAGAAATCTGGAAACCCCATTCAAAAGCTAAATGCCCTGAAATCATTACAGTCCTCCCCTAACATCGAAACAGCAAAAGAGCTTGGGCTGCACTGATTAGTTTTGGAGTTGTCCCAGTATGTGTTTTATTTTAGCTCTGTAACGCGATTCTACTGAAATACATGACAATGGTGTTTCCCAGAAATCTGGAAACCCCATTCAAAAGCTAAATGCCCTGAAATCACTACAGTCCTCCCTAACTTCGAAACAGCAAAAGAGCTTGGGCTGCACTGATTAGTTTTGAGTTGTCCCAGTATGTGTTTTATTTTAGCTCTGTAACGCGATTCTACTGAAATACATGACAATGGTGTTTTCCCAGAAATCTGGAAACACCATTCAAAAGCTAAATGCCCTGAAATCACTACAGTCCTCCCATAACGTCGAAACAGCAAAAGAGCTTGGGCTGCACTGATTAGTTTTGGAGTTGTCCCAGTATGTGTTTTATTTTAGCTCTGTAACGCGTTTCTACTGAAATACATGACAATGGTGTTTCCCCAGAAATCTGGAAACCCCATTCAAAAGCTAAATGCCCTGAAATCATTACAGTCCTCCCCTAACGTCGAAACAGCAAAAGAGCTTGGGCTGCACTGATTAGTTTTGGAGTTGTCCCAGTATGTGTTTTATTTTAGCTCTGTAACGCGATTCTACTGAAATACATGACAATGGTGTTTCCCAGAAATCTGGAAACCCCATTCAAAAGCTAAATGCCCTGAAATCACTACAGTCCTCCCCTAACGTCGAAACAGCAAAAGAGCTTGGGCTGCACTGATTAGTTTTGGAGTTGTCCCAGTATGTGTTTTATTTTAGCTCTGTAACGCGTTTCTACTGAAATACATGACAATGGTGTTTCCCCAGAAATCTGGAAACCCCATTCAAAAGCTAAATGCCCTGAAATCACTACAGTCCTCCCCTAACATCGAAACAGCAAAAGAGCTTGGGCTGCACTGATTAGTTTTGGAGTTGTCCCAGTATGTGTTTTATTTTAGCTCTGTAACGCGTTTCTACTGAAATACATGACAATGGTGTTTTCCCAGAAATCTGTAAACCCCATTCAAAAGCTAAATGCCCTGAAATCACTACAGTCCTCCCCCTAACTTCGAAACAGCAAAAGAGCTTGGGCTGCACTGATTAGTTTTGGAGTTGTCCCAGTATGTGTTTTATTTTAGCTCTGTAACGCGATTCTACTGAAATACATGACAATGGTGTTTCCCCAGAAATCTGGAAACCCCATTCAAAAGCTAAATGCCCTGAAATCATTACAGTCCTCCCCTAACGTCGAAAAACAGCAAAAGAGCTTGGGCTGCACTGATTAGTTTTGGAGTTGTCCCAGTATGTGTTTTATTTTAGCTCTGTAACAACGATTCTACTGAAATACATGACAATGGTGTTTCCCCAGAAATCTGGAAACCCATTCAAAAGCTAAATGCCCTGAAATCACTACAGTCCTCCCCTAACATCGAAACAGCAAAAGAGCTTGGGCTGCACTGATTAGTTTTGGAGTTGTCCCAGTATGTGTTTTTTTTTTAGCTCTGTAACGCGATTCTACTGAAATACATGACAATGGTGTTTCCCCAGAAATCTGGAAACCCCATTCAAAAGCTAAATGCCCTGAAATCACTACAGTCCTCCCCTAACGTCGAAACAGCAAAAGAGCTTGGGCTGCACTGATTAGTTTTGGAGTTGTCCCAGTGTGTGTTTTATTTTAGCTCTGTAACGCGTTTCTACTGAAATACATGACAATGGTGTTTCCCAGAAATATGGAAACCCCATTCAAAAGCTAAATGCCCTGAAATCACTACAGTCCTCCCCCTAACATCGAAACAGCAAAAGAGCTTGGGCTGCACTGATTAGTTTTGGAGTTGTCCCAGTATGTGTTTTATTTTAGCTCTGTAACGCGATTCTACTGAAATACATGACAATGGTGTTTCCCCAGAAATCTGGAAACCCCATTCAAAAGCTAAATGCCCTGAAATCACTACAGTCCTCCCCTAACGTCGAAACAGCAAAAGAGCTTGGGCTGCACTGATTAGTTTTGGAGTTGTCCCAGTGTGTGTTTTATTTTAGCTCTGTAACGCGATTCTACTGAAATACATGACAATGGTGTTTCCCCAGAAATCTGTTAAACCCCATTCAAAAGCTAAATGCCCTGAAATCATTACAGTCCTCCCCTAACGTCGAAACAGCAAAAGAGCTTGGGCTGCACTGATTAGTTTTGGAGTTGTCCCAGTATGTGTTTTATATTTTAGCTCTGTAACGCGATTCTACTGAAATACATGACAATGGTGTTTCCCAGAAATCTGGAAACCCCATTCAAAAGCTAAATGCCCTGAAATCATTACAGTCCTCCCCTAACATCGAAACAGCAAAAGAGCTTGGGCTGCACTGATTAGTTTTGGAGTTGTCCCAGTATGTGTTTTATTTTAGCTCTGTAACGCGATTCTACTGAAATACATGACAATGGTGTTTCCCCAGAAATCTGTAAACCCCATTCAAAAGCTAAATGCCCTGAAATCACTACAGTCCTCCCCTAACTTCGAAACAGCAAAAGAGCTTGGGCTGCACTGATTAGTTTTGGAGTTGTCCCAGTATGTGTTTTATTTTAGCTCTGTAACGCGATTCTACTGAAATACATGACAATGGTGTTTCCCCAGAAATCTGGAAACCCCATTCAAAAGCTAAATGCCCTGAAATCACTACAGTCCTCCCCTAACGTCGAAACAGCAAAAGAGCTTGGGCTGCACTGATTAGTTTTGGAGTTGTCCCAGTGTGTGTTTTATTTTAGCTCTGTAACGCGATTCTACTGAAATACATGACAATGGTGTTTCCCCAGAAATCTGGAAACCCCATTCAAAAGCTAAATGCCCTGAAATCATTACAGTCCTCCCCTAACGTCGAAACAGCAAAAGAGCTTGGGCTGCACTGATTAGTTTTGGAGTTGTCCCAGTATGTGTTTTATTTTAGCTCTGTAACGCGATTCTACTGAAATACATGACAATGGTGTTTCCCCAGAAATCTGGAAACCCCATTCAAAAGCTAAATGCCCTGAAATCACTACAGTCCTCCCCTAACGTCGAAACAGCAAAAGAGCTTGGGCTGCACTGATTAGTTTTGGAGTTGTCCCAGTATGTGTTTTATTTTAGCTCTGTAACGCGATTTCTACTGAAATACATGACAATGGTGTTTCCCCAGAAATCTGGAAACCCCATTCAAAAGCTAAATGCCCTGAAATCACTACAGTCCTCTCCCTAACGTCGAAACAGCAAAAGAGCTTGGGCTGCACTGATTAGTTTTGGAGTTGTCCCAGTATGTGTTTTATTTTAGCTCTGTAACGCGATTCTACTGAAATACATGACAATGGTGTTTCCCCAGAAATCTGGAAACCCCATTCAAAAGCTAAATGTCCCTGAAATCACTACAGTCCTCCCCCTAACTCGAAACAGCAAAAGAGCTTGGGCTGCACTGATTAGTTTTGGAGTTGTCCCAGTATGTGTTTTATTTTAGCTCTGTAACGCGATTCTACTGAAATACATGACAATGGTTTTTTCCCAGAAATCTGTTAAACCCCATTCAAAAGCTAAATGCCCTGAAATCACTACAGTCCTCCCCTAACGTCGAAACAGCAAAAGAGCTTGGGCTGCACTGATTAGTTTTGGAGTTGTCCCAGTGTGTGTTTTATTTTAGCTCTGTGTAACGCTTTTCTACTGAAATACATGACAATGGTTTTTCCCAGAAATCTGGAAACCCCATTCAAAAGCTAAATGCCCTGAAATCACTACAGTCCTCCCCTAACATCGAAACAGCAAAAGAGCTTGGGCTGCACTGATTAGTTTTGGAGTTGTCCCAGTATGTGTTTTATTTTAGCTCTGTAACGCGTTTCTACTGAAATACATGACAATGGTGTTTCCCCAGAAATCTGGAAACCCCATTCAAAAGCTAAATGCCCTGAAATCACTACAGTCCTCCCCTAACATCGAAACAGCAAAAAGAGCTTGGGCTGCACTGATTAGTTTTGGAGTTGTCCCAGTATGTGTTTTATTTTAGCTCTGTAACGCGATTCTACTGAAATACATGACAATGGTGTTTCCCCAGAAATCTGTTACCCCATTCAAAAGCTAAATGCCCTGAAATCACTACAGTCCTCCCCTAACGTCGAAACAGCAAAAGAGCTTGGGCTGCACTGATTAGTTTTGGAGTTGTCCCAGTATGTGTTTTATTTTAGCTCTGTAACGCGATTCTACTGAAATACATGACAATGGTGTTTCCCAGAAATATGGAAACCCCATTCAAAAGCTAAATGCCCTGACATCACTACAGTCCTCCCCTAACGTCGAAACAGCAAAAGAGCTGGGCTGCACTGATTAGTTTTGCAGTTGTCCCAGTGTGTTTTATTTTAGCTCTGTAACGCGATTCTACTGAAATACATGACAATGGTGTTTCCCCAGAAATCTGGAAACCCCATTCAAAAGCTAAATGCCCTGAAATCATTACAGTCCTCCCCTAACATCGAAACAGCAAAAGAGCTTGGGCTGCACTGATTAGTTTTGGAGTTGTCCCAGTATGTGTTTTATTTTAGCTCTGTAACGCTTTTTCTACTGAAATACATGACAATGGTGTTTCCCCAGAAATCTGTTAACCCCATTCAAAAGCTAAATGCCCTGAAATCACTACAGTCCTCCCCAACGTCGAAAACAGCAAAAGAGCTTGGGCTGCACTAATTAGTTTTGGAGTTTTCCCAGTGTGTGTTTTATTTTACCTCTGTAACGCGATTCTACTGAAATACATGACAATGGTGTTCCCCAGAAATATGGAAACCCCATTCAAAAGCTAAATGCCCTGAAATCATTACAGTCCTCCCCTAACGTCGAAACAGCAAAAGAGCTTGGGCTGCACTGATTAGTTTTGGAGTTGTCCCAGTATGTGTTTTATTTTAGCTCTGTAACGCGATTCTACTGAAATACATGACAATGGTGTTTCCCCAGAAATCCTGAAACCCCATTCAAAAGCTAAATGCCCTGAAATCACTACACTCCTCCCTGAACGTCGAAACAGCAAAAGAGCTTGGGCTGCACTGATTAGTTTTGGAGTTGTCCCAGTATGTGTTTTATTTTAGCTCTGTAACGCGATTCTACTGAAATACATGACAATGGTGTTTCCCCAGAAATCTGTTAGTCCCCATTCAAAAGCTAAATGCCCTGACATCACTACAGTCCTCCCCTAACGTCGAAACAGCAAAAGAGCTTGGGCTGCACTGATTAGTTTTGGAGTTGTCCCAGTATGTGTTTTATTTTAGCTCTGTAACGATTTCTACTGAAATACATGAATGGTGTTTCCCCAGAAATCTGGAAACCCCATTCAAAAGCTAAATGCCCTGAAATCACTACAGTCCTCCCCTAACTTCGAAACAGCAAAAGAGCTTGGGCTGCACTGATTAGTTTTGGAGTTGTCCCAGTATGTGTTTTATTTTAGCCCTGTAACGCGATTCTACTGAAATACATGACAATGGTGTTTCCCAGAAATCTGGAAACCCCATTCAAAAGCTAAATGCCCTGAAATCACTACAGTCCTCCCCTAAAATTGAAACAGCAAAAGAGCTTGGGCTGCACTGATTAGTTTTGGAGTTGTCCCAGTATGAGTTTTATTTTAGCTCTGTAACGCGATTCTACTGAAATACATGACAATGGTGTTTCCCCAGAAATCTGTAAATCCCTTTCAAAAGCTTAATGTCCTGAAATCACTACAGTCCTCCCCTAACTTCGAAACAGCAAAAGAGCTTGGGCTGCACTGATTAGTTTTGGAGTTGTCCCAGTATGTGTTTTATTTTAGCTCTGTAACACGATTCTACTGAAATACATGACAATGGTGTTTCCCAGAAATCTGGAAACCCCATTCAAAAGCTAAATGCCCTGAAATCACTACAGTCCTCCCCTAACATCGAAACAGCAAAAGAGCTTGGGCTGCACTGATTAGTTTTGGAGTTGTCCCAGTGTGTGTTTTTTATTTTAGCTCTGTAACGATTTCTACTGAAATACATGACAATGGTGTTTCCCCAGAAATCTGGAAACCCCATTCAAAAGCTAAATGCCCTGAAATCACTACAGTCCTCCCCAACATCGAAACAGCAAAAGAGCTTGGGGCTGCACTGATTAGTTTTGAGTTGTCCCAGTATGTGTTTTATTTTAGCTCTGTAACGCGATTCTACTGAAATACATGACAATGGTGTTTCCCCAGAAATCTGGAAACCCCATTCAAAAGCTAAATGCCCTGAAATCACTACAGTCCTCCCCTAACGTCGAAACAGCAAAAAAGAGCTTGGGCTGCACTGATTAGTTTTGGAGTTGTCCCAGTATGTGTTTTATTTTAGCTCTGTAACGCGATTCTACTGAAATACATGACAATGGTGTTTCCCCAGAAATCTGGAAACCCCATTCAAAAGCTAAATGCCCTGAAATCACTACAGTCCTCCCCTAACGTCGAAACAGCAAAAGAGCTTGGGCTGCACTGATTAGTTTTGGAGTTGTCCCAGTATGTGTTTTATTTTAGCTCTGTAACGCGATTCTACTGAAATACATGACAATGGTGTTTCCCCAGAAATCTGGAAACCCCATTCAAAAGCTAAATGCCCTGAAATCACTACAGTCCTCCCCTAACGTCGAAACAGCAAAAGAGCTTGGGCTGCACTGATTAGTTTTGGAGTTGTCCCAGTATGTGTTTTATTTTAGCTCTGTAACGCGATTCTACTGAAATACATGACAATGGTGTTTCCCCAAAAATATGGAAACCCCATTCAAAAGCTAAATGCCCTGAAATCACTACAGTCCTCCCCTAACGTCGAAACAGCAAAAGAGCTTGGGCTGCACTGATTAGTTTTGGAGTTGTCCCAGTATGTGTTTTATTTTAGCTCTGTAACGCGATTCTACTGAAATACATGACAATGGTGTTTCCCCAGAAATCTGGAAACCCCATTCAAAAGCTAAATGCCCTGAAATCACTACAGTCCTCCCCCTAACTTCGAAACAGCAAAAGAGCTTGGGCTGCACTGATTAGTTTTGGAGTTGTCCCAGTATGTGTTTTATTTTAGCTCTGTAACGCGATTCTACTGAAATACATGACAATGGTGTTTCCCCAGAAATCTGGAAACCCCATTCAAAAGCTAAATGCCCTGAAATCACTACAGTCCTCCCCTAACGTCGAAACAGCAAAAGAGCTTGGGCTGCACTGATTAGTTTTGGAGTTGTCCCAGTGTGTGTTTTATTTTAGCTCTGTAACGCGATTCTACTGAAATACATGACAATGGTGTTTCCCCAGAAATCTGTAAACCCCATTCAAAAGCTAAATGCCCTGAAATCACTACAGTCCTCCCCTAACGTCGAAACAGCAAAAGAGCTTGGGCTGCACTGATTAGTTTTGGAGTTGTCCCAGTATGTGTTTTATTTTAGCTCTGTAACGCGATTCTACTGAAATACATGACAATGGTGTTTCCCAGAAATCTGGAAACCCCATTCAAAAAGCTAATGCCCTGAAATCACTACAGTCCTCCCCTAACATCGAAACAGCAAAAGAGCTTGGGCTGCACTGATTAGTTTTGGAGTTGTCCCAGTGTGTGTTTTATTTTAGCTCTGTAACGCGATTCTACTGAAATACATGACAATGGTGTTTTCCCAGAAATCTGGAAACCCCATTCAAAAGCTAAATGCCCTGAAATCATTACAGTCCTCCCCTAACGTCGAAACAGCAAAAGAGCTTGGGCTGCACTGATTAGTTTTGGAGTTGTCCCAGTATGTGTTTTATTTTAGCTCTGTAACGCTTTTCTACTGAAATACATGACAATGGTGTTTCCCCAGAAATCTGTAAACCCCATTCAAAAGCTAAATGCCCTGAAATCACTACAGTCCTCCCCTAACATCGAAACAGCAAAAGAGCTTGGGCTGCACTGATTAGTTTTGGAGTTGTCCCAGTATGTGTTTTATTTTAGCTCTGTAACGCGATTCTACTGAAATACATGACAATGGTGTTTCCCCAGAAATCTGGAAACCCCATTCAAAAGCTAAATGCCCTGAAATCACTACAGTCCTCCCCAAACGTCGAAACAGCAAAAGAGCTTGGGCTGCACTGATTAGTTTTGGAGTTGTCCCAGTATGTGTTTTATTTTAGCTCTGTAACGCGATTCTACTGAAATACATGACAATGGTGTTTCCCAGAAATCTGAAAACCCCATCAAAAGCTAAATGCCCTGAAATCACTACAGTCCTCCCTGAACGTCGAAACAGCAAAAGAGCTTGGGCTGCACTGATTAGTTTTGGAGTTGTCCCAGTATGTGTTTTATTTTAGCTCTGTAACGCGATTCTACTGAAATACATGACAATGGTGTTTCCCAGAAATATGGAAACCCCATTCAAAAGCTAAATGCCCTGAAATCACTACAGTCCTCCCCCCCAACTTCGAAACAGCAAAAGAGCTTGGGCTGCACTGATTAGTTTTGGAGTTGTCCCAGTATGTGTTTTATTTTAGCTCTGTAACGCGATTCTACTGAAAATACATGACAATGGTGTTTTCCCAGAAATCTGGAAACCCCATTCAAAAGCTAAATGCCCTGAAATCACTACAGTCCTCCCCCAACTTCGAAACAGCAAAAGAGCTTGGGCTGCACTGATTAGTTTTGGAGTTGTCCCAGTATGTGTTTTATTTTAGCTCTGTAACGCGTTTCTACTGAAATACATGACAATGGTGTTTCCCAGAAATCTGGAAACCCCATTCAAAAGCTAAATGTCCTGAAATCACTACAGTCCTCCCCTAACGTTGAAACAGCAAAAGAGCTTGGGCTGCACTGATTAGTTTTGGAGTTGTCCCAGTGTGTGTTTTATTTTAGGTCTGTCACGCGATTCTACTGAAATACATGACAATGGTGTTTTCCCAGAAATCTGTAAACCCCATTCAAAAGCTAAATGCCCTGAAATCACTACAGTCCTCCCCTAACATCGAAACAGCAAAAGAGCTTGGGCTGCACTGATTAGTTTTGGAGTTGTCCCAGTATGTGTTTTTATTTTAGCTCTGTAACGCGTTTCTACTGAAATACATGACAATGGTGTTTCCCAGAAATCTGGAAACCCCATTCAAAAGCTAAATGCCCTGAAATCATTACAGTCCTCCCCTAAACATCGAAACAGCAAAAGAGCTTGGGCTGCACTGATTAGTTTTGGAGTTGTCCCAGTATGTGTTTTATTTTAGCTCTGTAACGCGATTCTACTGAAATACATGACAATGGTGTTTCCCAGAAATCTGTAAACCCCATTCAAAAGCTAAATGCCCTGAAATCACTACAGTCCTCCCCTAACGTCGAAACAGCAAAAGAGCTTGGGCTGCACTGATTAGTTTTGGAGTTGTCCCAGTATGTGTTTTATTTTAGCTCTGTAACGATTCTACTGAAATACATGACAATGGTGTTTCCCCAGAAATCTGGAAACCCCATTCAAAAGCTAAATGCCCTGAAATCACTACAGTCCTCCCTAACGTCGAAACAGCAAAATAGCTTGGGCTGCACTGATTAGTTTTGGAGTTGTCCCAGTGTGTGTTTTATTTTAGCTCTGTAACGCGATTCTACTGAAATACATGACAATGGTGTTTCCCCAGAAATCTGGAAACCCCATTCAAAAGTAAATGCCCTGAAATCACTACAGTCCTCCCCTGACGTCAAACAGCAAAAGAGCTTGGGCAAATTAGTTTTGAGTTGTCCCAGTGATGTGTTTTTTTTAGTTCAACGTCTCAAAAGATTTAAACAAAACAACAAAACCCATTCAAAACAAAAATGCAAAATGTCCTCCAAACAAACAGTAAAGAGCTTGGGCTGGAAATTTTGCATTTTCCCAATTGTTTTTTTAGCTAAATGTGACTGAAATCATGACAATACAGTCCTCCCCCAACATCAAAAGCAAACAGCAAATTTAGAGCTTGGGCTGGGATTAATTAGTTTTGATTATTTTGGAGTTATCCCAGTATGTGTTTTATTTTAGCTCTGTAACGCGATTCTACTGTCAATAAATAACAATGGTGTTTCCCCAGAAATCTGGAAACCCCATTCAAAAGCTAAATGCCCTGAAATCACTTACAGTCCTCCCCTAACGTCGAAACAGCAAAAGAAATTGGGCTGCACTGATTAGTTTTGGAGTTGTCCCAGTATGTGTTTTATTTTAGCTCTGTAACGCTTTCTACTGAAATACATGACAATGGTGTTTCCCCACCTCCCCTTGCCCTGAAATACCCAAAGTCCCGGTTAGCCCAGTCCCCGGCGCAGGAACAGGGGCAGAAATCAAACCCCATTCCAAAAGCTAAATGCCCTGAAATCACTGGGAGTCCTCCCTCCCACCCAAACAGCAAAAGAGCTTGGGCTGCACTGATTAGTTTTGGAGTTGTCCCTATGTGTTTTATTTTAGCTTTGTAACGCGTGGTCTACTGAAATACATGACAATGGTTTTCCCAGAAATCTGAAACCCCCCTCAAAAGCTAAATGCCCTGAAATCATTACAGTCCTCCCCTAACGTCGAAACAGCAAAAGAGCTTGGGCTGCACTGATTAGTTTTGAGTTGTCCCAGTATGTGTTTTATTTTAGCTCTGCCACATTCTACTGAAATACATGACAATGGTGTTTCCCCAGAAATCTGGTCTCCATTCCCCCCCCCTTCTTGCCCTGAAATCAGTTCCCCTCCCCTAACATTTCCGACCAAAGATCTCCGGCCCACTGAAAGTTTTGGGGAAAAGTTGGTCTCCTGTATCCCCCCTTCTTCATGGCTGTGATTAGCAGCTCCCCTCCGTGGGACTGACGACCACAGTGTAGTGACCCAAGTGAAATCCCTAAATGACCCCCAAACAGCAAAAAGCAGGATCCCCCAAATTTTAGCTCTGTACCATTCAAAATACTAAATGCCCTGCAATCCCCCATTCAAAAGCAAATCCTCCCCAGTCCGGGAAACAACCAAGAGCTTGGGCTGCACTGATTAGTTTTGGAGTTGTCCCAGTATGTGTTTTATTTTAGCTCTGTAACGCGATTCTACTGAAATACATGACAATGGTGTTTCCCAGAAATCTGAAACCCCATTCAAAAGCTAAATGCCCTGAAATCACTACAGTCCTCCCCTAACGGCAGAAACAGCAAAAGAGCTTGGGCTGCACTGATTAGTTTTGAGTTGTCCCAGTATGTGTTTTATTTTAGCTCTGTAACCGTATTGGCTCTCCACTGAAATACATGACAATGGTGTTTCCCAGAAATCTGGAAACCCCATTCAAAAGCTAAATGCCCTGAAATCATTACAGTCCTCCCCTAACGTCGAAACAGCAAAAGAGCTTGGGCTGCACTGATTAGTTTTGGAGTTTGAGTTCTGTCCGATTCTAGGTTTTACTTGGGCCCAAGCTGGCAGGCATCCTTGGGCGAAGCAACTGAAATACATCAATGGTGTTTCCCCAGAAAGGCAAACCCCCTTCAAAAGCAAATGCCCTGGCATCAGTCCTCCCCTAACGAGGCAAACAGCAAAAGAGCTTGGGCTGCACTGATTAGTTTTGGAGTTGTCCCAGTATGTGTTTTATTTCCTCTGTAACGCGATTCTACTGAAATACATGACAATGGTGTTTCCCCAGAAATCAGGGTACCCCATTCAAAAGCTAAATGCCCTGAAATCATGACAGTCCTCCCCTGTGGAACCAGCAAAAGATTTGGGCTCTGCTTAGTTTTGGAGGTGGGAGGGAAAGTGTTTTGTCCCAGCTCTGTAACGCGAGGCTACTGAAATACATGACAGGCATTTTACCCTCTGCCCATTCAAAAGGAAATGGGAGGAAACTGTCCTCCCCTAACATCGAAACAGCAAAAGAGGGCATTCACCCTCTGCTGGAAACCCTGGGAGCAGTAAGTGTTTTATCCCCACCTCGGTTGAGCTCTGTAAGGCATTCACCCTCTGCTGGTGGAGGTGGGAGGTCAAATAATGCAATGGTGTTTCCCCAGTCCTCCCCTGAAATTGACAGTCAAAACCAGCAAAAGGCATTCACCCTCTTAGTTTTGGAGTTGGGAGTATGTGTTTTATTTTCCCTCTGTAACGCTTTCTACTGAAATACATGACAATGGTGTTCACCCTCTGCTGGTGGACCCCATTCAAAAGCTAAATGCCCTAAAATCATGTCCTCCCCTAACGTCGAAACAGCAAAAGAGCTTGGGCTGCACTGATTAGTTTTGGAGTTGTCCCAGTATGTGTTTTATTTTAGCTCTGTAACGCGATTCTACTGAAATACATGACAATGGTGTTTCCCAGAAATGGCGGAAACCCCATTCAAAAGGCAAATGCCCTGAAATCACTACAGTCCTCCCCTAACGGAGGCACAGCAAAAGAGCTGCTGGGCCTGCACTGGATTAGTTTTGGAGTTGTCCCAGTATGTGCTTTATTTTAGGCTCTGTAATCATTATTCCCCTACTGAAATACATGACAATGGTCTTTCCCTGGCGGTTAAGGTGTCCCAGGCAAAACTGAAATACATGCTCCCAAAATGGAAACCTCCTGGCACTGGAGTCCTGGCCTAACTGAACAGCAAAAGCTCCTCTGCTGCACTGATTAGTTTTGGGTTCTCCCACCTATGTGTTTATTTTAGCTCTGATGCAGATTCTACTGAAATACATGACAATGGTGTTTCCCCAGAAATCTGGAAACCCCATTCAAAAGCTAAATGGATGAAATCATCCCCCCTCCCCTAACGTCGATGCAGCAAAAGAGCTTGGGCTGCACTGGAGTTTTGGAGTTGTCCCAGTATGTGTTTTATTTTAGCTCTGGGGCATATTCTACAAAATACATGACAATGGTGTTTCCCCAGAAATCTGGAAACCCCATTCAAAAGCTAAATGCCCTGAAATCTCACAGTCCTCCCCTAACTCGAAACAGCAAAAGAGCTTGGGCTCCTGCTTAGTTTTGGTTGTCCCAGTGTTGCTGCATTTAGTTTTCCCCTTCTCTTCCTGCTCCAGTTTCCTCTCCTGGGCCAATTCCTCCTCTTTGAGGCAAAATCAGGCAGATTTTTCCTGATCCACCTGTAATGATGGCATGGCCTTCAGGTGGATCCACTCCTCTGCAGTCTCCACCTCACCTCGATCAAAAAAGCCTGCACAATTAGGGGGTTGTCCCATGTGGGCACAAGGGAAATGCCCATAAATCATGACAGTGGTGTTTCCACCATGTGGAAACCCCAAAAAGAGCTTTAACTCCCTCTGATTAGTTTTGGAGTTGGGCTCCATTAGTTTTGGAGTGTCCAGTTTATTTTTATTTTTTTTTTTTTTTTTTTTTGAAACACAAAAAATGGTGTTTCCCCAAAATCGAACACCAAAAAAAGCTAAATGCCTGTTCATTGGTCCTCCCCTGTTGGAGAAACAGCAAAAGAGCTTGGGACACCATATTACAGTTTGAGTTGTCCCAGTATGTGTTTTATTTTAGGATGAGCACTGGACCAGGAAAATCTAACTGAAACCAAACAGTGGATGGTCCTCCCTAACATCAAAAACTGAGTGCAATGGCACTCAGCCCTATTAATAAACAAACAAAAATGATTTAAACAAAACAACAAAACACAAAAACAAAAGCTTGGGGGCACTGATTAGTTTTGGAGTTGTCCCAAACAAACATTTAAGTGTGTGTGCTGGAGAATGAAATACGTTTTAGCAATGGTTTTCCCTAAATGTGACCCCATTCAAAAGCTCCCCGTAACTCCTCTGTACACCTCCCCTAACATCAAACAGCAAAAGAGCTGCTGCAGATTTTTTGGAAATCTGGCCCCAGGGATTAACTGTAATGAAATCTTACTATCCCTCCTCCCAATGGTGTTTCCCAAATCTGAAACAGCAAAAGATAAATGACTGTCAATGATTAAATTTCCCCTAGTTGATCAGCCAAAGAGCTTGCATCCTGTTTTATTTTAATAATGTAACGCGGCGCTTTTACCAGCTCTGAAATAAAAAACAAATAATGACAAATGGTGTTTCCCCAGAAATCTGTTAACCCCATTCAAAAGCTAAATGCCCTGAAATCACTACAGTCCTCCCCTAACGTCGAAACAGCAAAAGAGCTTGGGCTGCACTGATTAGTTTTGGAGTTGTCCCAGTATGTGTTTTATTTTAGCTCTGTAACGATTTCTACTGAAATACATGACAATGGTGTTTCCCCAGAAATCTGGAAACCCCATTCAAAAGCTAAATGTCCTGAAATCACTACAGTCCTCCCCTAACGTCGAAACAGCAAAAGAGCTTGGGCTGCACTGATTAGTTTTGGAGTTGTCCCAGTGTGTGTTTTATTTTAGCCTGTAACACGATTCTACTGAAATACATGACAATGGTGTTTCCCAGAAATCTGGAAACCCCATTCAAAGGCTAAATGCCCTGATATCACTACAGTCCTCCCCTAACGTCGAAACAGCAAAAGAGCTTGGGCTGCTCAGATTACTTTTGGAGTTGTCCCAGTGTGTGTTTTATTTTAGCTCTGTAACGCTTTCTACTGAAATACATGACAATTTTTTTTCCCAGAAATCTGGAAACCCCATTCAAAAGCTAAATGCCCTGAAATCACTACAGTCCTCCCCTAACATCGAAACAGCAAAAGAAATTGGGCTGCACTGATTAGTTTTGGAGTTGTCCCAGTGTGTGTTTTATTTTAGCTCTGTAACGATTTCTACTGAAATACATGACAATGGTGTTTCCCCAGAAATCTGGAAACCCCATTCAAAAAAGCTAAATGCCCTGAAATCACTACAGTCCTCCCCTAACTTCGAAACAGCAAAAGAGCTTGGGCTGCACTGATTAGTTTTGGAGTTGTCCCAGTATGTGTTTTATTTTAGCTCTGTAACTCTTTTCTACTGAAATACATGACAATGGTGTTTCCCCAGAAATATGGAAACCCCATTCAAAAGCTAAATGCCCTGAAATCACTACAGTCCTCCCCTAACATCGAAACAGCAAAAGAGCTTGGGCTGCACTGATTAGTTTTGGAGTTGTCCCAGTATGTGTTTTATTTTAGCTCTGTAACGCGATTCTACTGAAATACATGACAATGGTGTTTCCCCAGAAATCCTGAAACCCCATTCAAAAGCTAAATGCCCTGAAATCACTACAGTCCTCCCCTAACATCGAAACAGCAAAAGAGCTTGGGCTGCACTGATTAGTTTTGGAGTTGTCCCAGTATGTGTTTTATTTTAGCTCTGTAACGCGATTCTACTGAAATACATGACAATGGTGTTTCCCCAGAAATCTGTAAACCCCATTCAAAAGCTAAATGCCCTGAAATCATTACAGTCCTCCCCTAACTTCGAAACAGCAAAAGAGCTTGGGCTGCACTGATTAGTTTTGGAGTTGTCCCAGTGTGTGTTTTATTTTAGCTCTGTAACGCGTTTCTACTGAAATACATGACAATGGTGTTTCCCCAGAAATCTGCAAACCCCATTCAAAAGCTAAATGCCCTGAAATCACTACAGTCCTCCCCTAACGTCGAAACAGCAAAAGAGCTTGGGCTGCACTGATTAGTTTTGGAGTTGTCCCAGTGTGTGTTTTATTTTAGCTCTGTAACGCGTTTTCTACTGAAATACATGACAATGGTGTTTCCCAGAAATCTGGAAACCCCATTCAAAAGCTAAATGCCCTGAAATCACTACAGTCCTCCCTAACGTCGAAACAGCAAAAGAGCTTGGGCTGCACTGATTAGTTTTGGAGTTGTCCCAGTGTGTGTTTTATTTTAGCTCTGTAACGCGTTTCTACCGAAATACATGACAATGGTGTTTCCCAGAAATCTGTTAGTCCCATTCAAAAGCTAAATGCCCTGAAATCACTACAGTCCTCCCATAACTTCGAAACAGCAAAAGAGCTTGGGCTGCACTGATTAGTTTTGGAGTTGTCCCAGTATGTGTTTTATTTTAGCTCTGTAACGAGTTTCTACTAAAATACATGACAATGGTGTTTTCCCAGAAATCTGGAAACCCCATTCAAAAGCTAAATGCCCTGAAATCACTACAGTCCTCCCCCTAACTTCGAAACAGTAAAAAAGAGCTTGGGCTGCTCTGATTAGTTTTGGAGTTGTCCCAGTGTGTGTTTTATTTCAGCCCTGTAACGCGATTCTACTGAAATACATGACAATGGTGTTTCCCCAGAAATCTGGAAACCCCATTCAAAAGCTAAATGCCCTGAAATCACTACAGTCCTCCCTAACGTTTGAAACAGCAAAAGAGCTTGGGCTGCACTGATTAGTTTTGGAGTTGTCCCAGTGTGTGTTTTATTTTAGGTCTGTAACGCGATTCTACTGAAATACATGACAATGGTGTTTCCCCAGAAATCTGTAAACCCCATTCAAAAAGCTAAATGTCCTGAAATCACTACAGTCCTCCCCTAACTTAGAAACAGCAAAAGAGCTTGGGCTGCACTGATTAGTTTTGGAGTTGTCCCAGTGTGTGTTTATTTTAGCCCTGTAACACGTTTCTACTGAAATACATGACAATGGTTTTCCAGAAATCTGAAACCCCATTCAAAAGCTAAATGCCCTGAAATCACTACAGTCCTCCCCTAACATCGAAACAGCAAAAGAGCTTGGGCTGCACTGATTAGTTTTGAGTTGTCCCAGTGTGTGTTTTATTTTAGCTCTGTAACGATTTCTACTGAAATACATGACAATGGTGTTTTCCCAGAAATCTGAAACCCCATTCAAAAGCTAAATGCCCTGAAATCACTACAGTCCTCCCCTAACATCGAAACAGCAAAAGAGCTTGGGCTGCACTGATTAGTTTTGGAGTTGTCCCAGTATGTGTTTTATTTTAGCTCTGTAACGCGATTTTCTACTGAAATACATGACAATGGTGTTTCCCCAGAAATCTGGAAGTCCCATTCAAAAGCTAAATGCCCTGAAATCACTACAGTCCCCCTAACGTCGAAACAGTAAAAGAGCTTGGGCTGCACTGATTATTTTTGGAGTTCTCCCAGTGTGTGTTTTATTTTAGCTCTGTAACGAGCTTCTACTGAAATACATGACAATGGTGTTTCCCCAGAAATCCTGAAACCCCATTCAAAAGCTAAATGCCCTGAAATCACTACACTCCTCCCTGAACGTCGAAACAGCAAAATAGCTTGGGCTGCACTGATTAGTTTTGGAGTTGTCCCAGTGTGTGTTTTATTTTAGCTCTGTAACGCGATTCTACTGAAATACATGACAATGGTGTTTCCCCAGAAATCTGGAAACCCCATTCAAAAGCTAAATGCCCTGAAATCACTACAGTCCTCCCCTAACATCGAAACAGCAAAAGAGCTTGGGCTGCACTGATTAGTTTTGGAGTTGTCCCAGTGTGTGTTTTATTTTAGCTCTGTAACGCGTTTCTACTGAAATACATGACAATGGTGTTTCCCCAGAAATCTGGAAACCCCATTCAAAAGCTAAATGCCCTGAAATCACTACAGTCCTCCCCTAACGTCGAAACAGCAAAAGAGCTTGGGCTGCACTGATTAGTTTTGGAGTTGTCCCAGTGTGTGTTTTATTTCAACTCTGTAACGCGATTCTACTGAAATACATGACAATTTTTCCCCAGAAATCTGGAAACCCCATTCAAAAAGCTAAATGCCCTGACATCACTACAGTCCTCCCCTAACGTCGAAACAGCAAAAGAGCTTGGGCTGCACTGATTAGTTTTGGAGTTGTCCCAGTATGTGTTTTATTTTAGCTCTGTAACTCTTTTCTACTAAATACATGACAATGGTTTTTCCCAGAAATCTGGAAACCCCATTCAAAAGCTAAATGCCCTGAAATCACTACAGTCCTCCCCTAACATCGAAACAGCAAAAGAGCTTGGGCTGCACTGATTAGTTTTGGAGTTGTCCCAGTGTGTGTTTTATTTATTTTAGCTCTGTAATACGACAATGTTTTTTTTCCCAGAAATCTGAAACCACATTCAAAGGCTAAATGCCCTGAAGACAATGGTGTTTCCAGCAAAATAGAAATTAGTTTTGGAAACCCAGTTGTGTTTTATTTCAAAAGCTAAATGCCCTGAAATTTCACTACAGTCCTCCCCGCTAAATGCCCTAAAATCACTACAGTCCTCCCATAACTTCGAAACAGCAAAAGAGCTTGGGCTGTTCTGATTAGTTTTGGAGTTGTCCCAGTGTGTGTTTTATTTTAGCTCTGTAACGCGATTCTACTGAAATATATGACAATGGTGTTTTCCCAGAAATCTGGAAACCCCATTCAAAAGCTAAATGCCCTGAAATCACTACAGTCCTCCCCTAACTTCGAAACAGTAAAAGAGCTTGGGCTGCTCTGATTACTTTTGGAGTTGTCACAGTGTGTGTTTTATTTCAGCCCTGTAACGCGATTCTACTGAAATACATGACAATGGTGTTTCCCCAGAAATCTGGAAACCCCATTCAAAAGCTAAATGTCCTGAAATCACTACAGTCCTCCCCTAAATTTGAAACAGCAAAAGAGCTTGGGCTGCACTGATTAGTTTTGGAGTTGTCCCAGTGTGTGTTTTATTTCAGCTCTGTAACGCGTTTCTACTGAAATACATGACAATGGTTTTTTTTCCCAGAAATCTGGAAACCCCATTCAAAAAGCTAAATCCCCAAAAATCACTACAGTCCTCCCCTAACATCGAAACAGCAAAAGAGCTTGGGCTGCACTGATTAGTTTTGGAGTTGTCCCAGTATGTGTTTTATTTCAGCTCTGTAACGCTTTTCTACTGAAATACATGACAATGGTGTTTCCCAGAAATCTGGAAACCCCATTCAAAAGCTAAATGCCCTGAAATCACTACAGTCCTCCCCTAACATCGAAAACAGCAAAAGAGCTTGGGCTGCACTGATTAGTTTTGGAGTTCTCCCAGTGTGTGTTTTATTTTAGCTCTGTAACGACCTTCTACTGAAATACATGACAATGGTTCTTTCCCAGAAATCTGGAAACCCCATTCAAAAGCTAAATGCCCTGAAATCACTACACTCCTCCCTGAACGTCGAAACAGCAAAATAGCTTGGGCTGCACTGATTAGTTTTGGAGTTGTCCCAGTGTGTGTTTTATTTCAGCTCTATAACGCGTTTCTACTGAAATACATGACAATGGTGTTTCTCCTGAAATCTGGAAACCCCATTCAAAAGCTAAATGCCCTGAAATCACTGCAGTCCTCCCCTAACGTCGAAACAGCAAAAGAGCTTGGGCTGTTCTGATTAGTTTTGGAGTTGTCCCAGTATGTGTTTTATTTTAGCTCTGTAACGATTTCTACTGAAATACATGACAATGGTGTTTCCCCAGAAATCTGTTAGTCCCTTTCAAAAGCTAAATGCCCTGAAATCACTACAGTCCTCCCTAAATTTGAAACAGCAAAAGAGCTTGGGCTGCACTGATTAGTTTTGAGTTGTCCCAGTGTGTGTTTTATTTTAGGTCTGTAACGCGTTTCTACTGAAATACATGACAATGGTGTTTTCCTGAAATCTGTAAACCCCATTTCAAAAGCTAAATGCCCTGAAATCACCGCAGTCCTCCCCTAACTTCGAAACAGCAAAAGAGCTTTATCTGCACTGATTAGTTTTGGAGTTGTCCCAGTGTGTGTTTTATTTTAGCCCTGTAACACGATTCTACTGAAATACATGTTTTTGGTTTTCCAGAAATCTGGAAACCCCATTCAAAGGCTAAATGCCCTGAAATCACTACAGTCCTCCCCTAACGTCGAAACAGCAAAAGAGCTTGGGCTGCACTGATTACTTTTGGAGTTGTCCCATTGTGTGTTTTATTTCAGCTCTGCAACTCTTTTCTAAATAAAATACATGGTTTTTCCCAGAAATCTGAAACCCCATTCAAAGGCTAAATGCCCTGAAATCACTACAGTCCTCCCCTAACATCGAAACAGCAAAAGAGCTTGGGCTGCACTGATTAGTTTTGGAGTTGTCCCAGTATGTGTTTTAATTTAGCTCTGTAACGCTTTTCTACTGAAATACATGACAATGGTGTTTCCCCCTGAAATCTGTAAACCCCATTCAAACGCTAAATGCACTGAAATCACTACAGTCCTCCCGAACTTCGAAAGAGTGTAAGAGCTTGGGCTGCACTGATTATTTTTGGAGTTCTCCCAGTGTGTGTTTTATTTTAGCTCTGTAACGACCTTCTACTGAAATACATGACAATGGTTCTTTCCCAGAAATCTGCAAACCCCATTCAAAAGCTAAATGCCCTGAAATCACTACAGTCCTCCCCATAACGTCGAAACAGCAAAAGAGCTTGGGCTGCACTGATTAGTTTTGGAGTTGTCCCAGTGTGTGTTTTATTTCAGCTCTGTAACGCGTTTCTACTGAAATACATGACAATGGTGTTTCTCCTGAAATCTGGAAACCCCATTCAAAAGCTAAATGCCCTGAAATCACTGCAGTCCTCCCCTAACGTCGAAACAGTAAAAGAGCTTGGGCTGTTCTGATTAGTTTTGGAGTTGTCACAGTGAGTGTTTTATTTCAGCTCTGTCACGAGTTTCTACTGAAATACATGACAATGGTGTTTCCCCAGAAATATGTAAACCCCTTTCAAAAGCTAAATGCCCTGAAATCACTACAGTCCTCCCCTAAATTTGAAACAGCAAAAGAGCTTGGGCTGCACTGATTAGTTTTGGAGTTGTCCCAGTGTGTGTTTTATTTCAGGTCTGTCACGCGTTTCTACTGAAATACATGACAATGGTGTTTTCCCTGAAATCTGTAAACCCGTTTCAAACGCTAATGTCCTGAAATCACTGCAGTCCTCCCCTAACTTCGAAACAGCAAAAGAGCTTGGGCTGCACTGATTAGTTTTGGAGTTGTCCCAGTATGTGTTTTATTTCAGCCCTGTAACACGTTTCTACTGAAATACATGACAATGGTTTTCCCCAGAAATCTGGAAACCCCATTCAAAGGCTAAATGCCCTGATATCACTACAGTCCTCCCCTAACGTCGAAACAGCAAAAGAGCTTGGGCTGCTCAGATTACTTTTGGAGTTGTCCCATTGTGTGTTTTATTTCAGCTCTGCAACTCTTTTCTATTAAAATACATGTTTTTTTTCCCAGACATCTGGAAACCCCATTCAAAGGCTAAATGCCCTGAAATCACTACAGTCCTCCCCTAACATCGAAACAGCAAAAGAGCTTGGGCTGCACTGATTAGTTTTGGAGTTGTCCCAGTGTGTGTTTTATTTTAGCTCTGTAACGCGTTTCTACTGAAATATATGACAATGGTGTTTCCCAGAAATCTGGAAACCCCATTCAAAAGCTAAATGCCTGAAATCACTACAGTCCTCCCCTAACATTGAAACAGCAAAAAAGAGCTTGAGCTGCACTAATTAGTTTTGGAGGTGTCCCAGTGTGTGTTTTATTTCAGCTCTAACCCGTTTCTACTGAAATACATGACAATGGTGTTTCCCCAGCAATATGGAAGTCCCTTTCAAACGTTAAATGCCCTGAAATCACTACAGTCCTCCCCTAACATCGAAAGAGTAAACGAGCTTGGGCTGCTCTGATTAGTTTTGGAGTTGTCCCAGTGTGTGTTTTATTTCAGCTCTGTAACGAGTTTCTACTGAAATACATGACAATGGTGTTTCCCCAGAAATGTGTAAGTCCCTTTCAAAAGCTAAATGCCCTGAAATCACTACAGTCCTCCCCGAACGTCGAAACAGCAAAAGAGCTTGGGCTGCACTGATTAGTTTTGGAGTTGTCCCAGTATGTGTTTTATTTTAGCTCTGTAACGCGATTCTACTGAAATACATGACAATGGTGTTTCCCCAGAAATCTGGAAACCCCATTCAAAAGCTAAATGCCCTGAAATCACTGCAGTCCTCCCCTAACGTCGAAACAGCAAAAAGAGCTTGGGCTGTTCTGATTAGTTTTGGAGTTGTCACAGTGTGTGTTTTATTTCAGCTCTGTAACAAGTTTCTACTGAAATACATGAAAATGTTTTTTTTTCCCAGAAATCTGGAAACCACATTCAAAGGCTAAATGCCATGAAGTCACTACAGTCCTCACCTAACGTCGAAACAGCAAAATAGCTTGGGCTGCACTAATTAGTTTTGGAGTTGTCCCAGTGTGTGTTTTATTTCAGCTCTGTAACGAGTTTCTACTGAAATACATGACAATGGTGTTTCCCCAGAAATATGTAAGTCCCTTTCAAACGCTAAATGCCCTGAAATCACTACAGTCTTCCCCTAAATTCGAAACAGCAAAAGAGCTTGGGCTGCACTCATTAGTTTTGGAGTTCTCCCAGTATGTGTGTTATTTCAACACTGTAAAGCTTTTCTACTGAAATACATGACAATGGTGTTTCCCCAGAAATGTGTAAGTCCCTTTCAAAAGCTAAATGCCCTGAAATCACTACAGTCCTCCCCTAACGTCGAAACAGCAAAAGAGCTTGGGCTGCACTGATTAGTTTTGGAGTTGTCCACACTATGTGTTTTATTTCACCTCTGTCACGCGATTCTACTGAAATACATGACAATAGTGTTTCCGCAGAAATCTGGAAACCCCATTCAAAAGCTAAATGCCCTGAAATCACTGCAGTCCTCCCCTAACGTCGAAACAGTAAAAGAGCTTGGGCTGTTCTGATTAGTTTTGGAGTTGTCACAGTGTGTGTTTTATTTCAGCTCTGTAACAAGTTTCTACTGAAATACATGAAAATGTTTTTTTTTCCCAGAAATCTGGAAACCACATTCAAAGGCTAAATGCCATGAAGTCACTATAGTCCTCACCTAATGTCGAAACAGCAAAATAGCTTGGGCTGCACTAATTAGTTTTGGAGTTGTCCCAGTGTGTGTTTTATTTCAGCTCTGTCACGAGTTTCTACTGAAATACATGACAATGGTGTTTCCCCAGAAATATGGAAACCCCTTTCAAACGCTAAATGCCCTAAAATCACTACAGTCCTCCCCTAACTTCGAAACAGCAAAAGAGCTTGGGCTGCTCTGATAACTTTTGGAGTTGTCCCAGTGTGTGTTTTATTTCTGCCCTATAACGCGTTTCTACTGAAATACATGACAATGGTGTTTCCCCAGAAATCTGGAAACCCCATTCAAAAGCTAAATATCCTGAAATCACTACAGTCCTCCCCTAAATTCGAAACAGCAAAAGAGCTTGGGCTGCGCTGATTAGTTTTGGAGTTATCCCAGTGTGTGTTTTATTTCAGCTCTGTAACGCGTTTCTACTGAAATACATGACAATGGTGTTTTCCCTGAAATCTGTAAACCCATTTCAAAAGCTAAATGTCCTGAAATCACTACAGTCCTCCCCAACATAGAAACAGCAAAAGAGCTTGGGCTGCACTGATTAGTTTTGGAGTTGTCCCAGTGTGTTTTATTTTAGCCCTGTAACACGTTTCTACTGAAATACATGTTTTTTTTCCCAGACATCTGGAAACCACATTCAAAGGCTAAATGCCCTGAAATCACTACAGTCCTCCCCTAACGTCGAAACAGCAAAAGAGCTTGGGCTGCACTGATTACTTTTGGAGTTGTCCCATTGTGTGTTTTATTTCAGCTCTGCAACTCTTTTCTATTGAAATACATGACAATGGTGTTTCCCAGAAATCTGGAAACCCCATTCAAAAAAAAATAAATGCCCTGAAATCACTACAGTCCTCCCCTAACGTCGAAACACCAAAATAGCTTGGGCTGCACTGATTAGTTTTGGAGTTGTCCCAGTGTGTGTTTTATTTCAGCTCTGTAACGAGTTTCTACTGAAATACATGACAATAGTGTTTCCCCATAAATCTGGAAACCCCATTCAAAGGCAAAATGCCCTGAAATCACTACAGTCCTCCCCCTAACTTCGAAACAGCAAAAAAGCTTGGGCTGCACTGATTAGTTTTGGAGTTGTCCCAGTATGTGTTTTATTTTAGCTCTGTAACCCGTTTCTACTGAAATACATGACAATGGTGTTTCCCCAGAAATATGGAAACCCATTCAAAAAGCTAAATGCCCTGAAATCACTACAGTCCTCCCCTAACATCGAAACAGCAAAAGAGCTTGGGCTGCTCTGATTAGTTTTGGAGTTGTCCCAGTGTGTGTTTTATTTTAGCTCTGTAATGCGTTTCCACTGAAATACATGACAATGGTGTTTCCCCAGAAATATGGAAACCCCATTCAAAAGCTAAATGTCCTGAAATCACTACAGTCCTCCCCTAAATTTGAAACAGCAAAAGAGCTTGGGCTGCACTGATTAGTTTTGGAGTTGTCCCAGTGTGTGTTTTATTTTAGGTCTGTAACGCTGTTTCTACTGAAATACATGACAATGGTGTTTCCCCAGAAATCTGGAAACCCCATTCAAAAGCTAAATGTCCTGAAATCACTGCAGTCCTCCCCTAACTTAGAAACAGCAAAAGAGCGTTATCTGCACTGATTAGTTTTGGAGTTGTCCCAGTGTGTGTTTTATTTTAGCCCTGTAACACGTTTCTACTGAAATACATGTTTTTGGTTTTCCCCAGAAATCTGGAAACCCCATTCAAAAAGCTAAATGCCCTGAAATCACTACAGTCCTCCCCTAACGTCGAAACAGCAAAAGAGCTTGGGCTGCACTGATTAGTTTTGGAGTTGTCTGTGTGTGTTATATTTCAGCCCTGTAACACGTTTCTACTGAAATACATGTTTTTTTTTCCCAGAAATCTGGAAACCCCATTCAAAGGCTAAATGCCCTGAAATCACTACAGTCCTCCCCTAACATCGAAACAGCAAAAGAGCTGGGGCTGCACTGATTAGTTTTGGAGTTGTCCCAGTGTGTGTTTTTTTTCAGCTCTGTAACGAGTTTCTACTGAAATATATGACTATGGTGTTTCCCCAGAAATCTGGAAACCCCATTCAAAGGCTAAATGCCCTGAAATCACTACAGTCCTCCCCTAACATTGAAACAGCAAAAGAGCTTGAGCTGCACTAATTAGTTTTGGAGGTGTCCCAGTGTGTGTTTTATTTCAGCTCTAACCCGTTTCTACTGAAATACATGACAATGGTGTTTCCCAGCAATATGGAAGTCCCTTTCAAACGTTAAATGCCCTGAAATCACTACAGTCCTCCCCTAACGTTGAAACAGCAAAAGAACTTGAGCTGCACTAATTAGTTTTGGAGTTTTCAAAGTGTGTGTTTTATTTCAGCTCTGTAACGAGTTTCTACTGAAATACATGACAATGGTGTTTCCCCAGAAATATGGAAACCCTTTCAAGCGCTAAATGCCCTGAAATCACTACAGTCTTCCCCTAAATTCGAAACAGCAAAAGAGCTTGGGCTGCACTGATTAGTTTTGGAGTTCTCCCAGTATGTGTGTTATTTCAACACTGTAAAGCTTTTCTACTGAAATACATGACAATGGTGTTTCCCCAGAAATGTGTAAGTCCCTTTCAAAAGCTAAATGCCCTGAAATCACTACAGTCCTCCCCTAACGTCGAAACAGCAAAAGAGCTTGGGCTGCACTGATTAGTTTTGGAGTTGTCCACACTATGTGTTTTATTTCACCTCTGTCAGGCGATTCTACTGAAATACATGACAATGGTGTTTCCCCAGAAATCTGGAAACCCCATTCAAAAGCTAAATATCCTGAAATCACTACAGTCCTCCCCTAAATTCGAAACAGCAAAAGAGCTTGGGCTGCGCTGATTAGTTTTGGGGTTATCCCAGTGTGTGTTTTATTTCAGCTCTGTAACGCGTTTCTACTGAAATACATGACAATGGTGTTTCCCCAGAAATCTGTTAGTCCCGTTCAAAAGCTAAATGCCCTGAAATCAATACAGTCCTCCCCTAACGTCGAAACAGTAAAAGAGCTTGGGCTGTTCTGATTAGTTTTGGAGTTGTCACAGTGTGTGTTTTATTTCAGCTCTGTAACAAGTTTCTACTGAAATACATGACAATGTTTTTTTTTCCCAGAAATCTGGAAACCACATTCAAAGGCTAAATGCCCTGAAATCAATACAGTCCTCCCATAACTTCGAAACAGTAAAAGAGCTTGGGCTGTTCTGATTAGTTTTGGAGTTGTCCCAGTGTGTGTTTTATTTCAGCTCTGTAACGAGTTTCTACTAAAATATATGACTGGTGTTTTCCCAGAAATCTGGAAACCCCATTCAAAAGCTAAATGGCCTGAAATCACTACAGTCCTCCCCTAACTTCGAAACAGTAAAAGAGCTTGGGCTGCACTGACTAGTTTTGGCGTTCTCCCAGTGTGTGTTTTAATTCAGCTCTGTAACGCTTTTCTACTGAAATACATGACAATGGTGTTTCCCAGAAATCTGTAAGTCCCCATTCAAAAGCTAAATGCCCTGAAATCACTACAGTCCTCCCGAACTTCGAAAGAGTATAAGAGCTTGGGCTGCACTGATTATTTTTGGAGTTCTCCCAGTGTGTGTTTTATTTTAGCTCTGTAACGAGCTTCTACTGAAATACATGACAATGGTTCTTTCCCAGAAATCTGCAAACCCCATTCAAATCCTAACTGCCCTGCAATCACTACAGTCCTCCCCATAACGTCGAAACAGCAAAAGAGCTTGGGCTGCACTGATTAGTTTTGGAGTTGTCCCAGTGTGTGTTTTATTTCAGCTCTGTAACGCGTTTCTACTGAAATACATGACAATGGTCTTTCCCCAGAAATATGTAAGTCCCTTTCAAAAGCTAAATGCCCTGAAATCACTACAGTCCTCCCCTAACATCGAAACAGCAAAAGAGCTTGGGCTGCACTGATTAGTTTTGGAGTTGTCCCAGTGTGTGTTTTATTTCAGCTCTGTTACGCGTTTCCACTGAAATACATGACAATGGTGTTTCCCAGAAATCTGGAAACCCCATTCAAAAGCTAAATGCCCTGAAATCACTACAGTCCTCCCCTAACATCGAAACAGCAAAATAGCTTGGGCAGCACTGATTAGTTTTGGAGTTGTCCCAGTGTGAGTTTTAATTCAGCTCTGTAACGAGCTTCTACTGAAATACATGACAGTGTTTTTTTTCCCTGAAATCCAGAAACCCCATTCAAAAGCTAAATGCCCTGAAATCACTACAGTCCTCCCTAACATCGAAAACAGCAAAAGAGCTTGGGCTGCACTGATTAGTTTTGGAGTTGTCCCAGTGTGTGTTTTAATTCAGCTCTGTAACGCTTTTTCTACTGAAATACATGACAATGGTGTTTCAGAAATCTGTAAGTCCCATTCAAACGCTAAATGCACTGAAATCACTACAGTCCTCCCGAACTTCGAAACACTATAAGAGCTTGGGCTGCACTGATTATTTTTGGAGTTCTCCCACTGTGTGTTTTATTTTAGCTCTGTAACGAGCTTCTACTGAAATACATGACAATGGTTCTTTCCCAGAAATCTGCAAACCCCATTCAAATGCTAAATGCCCTGAAATCACTAGAGTCCTCCCATAATGTCGAAACAGCAAAAGAGCTTGGGCTGCACTGATTAGTTTTGGAGTTGTCCCAGTGTGTGTTTTATTTCAGCTCTGTAACGCGTTTCTACTGAAATACATGACAATGGTGTTTCCCCAGAAATCCTGAAACCCCATTCAAAAGCTAAATGCCCTGAAATCACTACACTCCTCCCTGAACGTCGAAACAGCAAAAGAGCTTGGGTTGCACTGATTAGTTTTGGAGTTGTCCCAGTGTGTGTTTTATTTCAGCTCTGTAACGCGTTTCTACTGAAATACATGACAATGGTGTTTCCCCAGAAATCTGTTAGTCCCATTCAAAAGCTAAATGCCCTGAAATCAATACAGTCCTCCCCTAACGTCGAAACAGTAAAAGAGCTTGGGCTGTTCTGATTAGTTTTGGAGTTGTCACAGTGTGTGTTTTATTTCAGCTCTGTAACAAGTTTCTACTGAAATACATGACAATGGTGTTTTCCCAGAAATCTGGAAACCCCATTCAAAAGCTAAATGCCCTGAAATCACTACAGTCCTCCCCTAACTTCGAAACACTAAAAGAGCTTGGGCTGCTCTGATAACTTTTGGAGTTGTCCCACTGTGTGGTTTATTTCAGCCCTATAACGCGTTTCTACTGAAATACATGACAATGGTGTTTCCCCAGAAATCTGGAAACCCCATTGAAACGCTAAATGCACTGAAATCACTACAGTCCTCCCGAACTTCGAAAGAGTATAAGAGCTTGGGCTGCACTGATTAGTTTTGGAGTTCTCCCAGTGTGTGTTTTATTTTAGCTATGTAACGAGCTTCTACTGAAATACATGACAATGGTTCTTTCCCAGAAATCTGCAAACCCCATTCAAATCCTAACTGCCCTGCAATCACTAGAGTCCTCCCATAACGTCGAAACAGCAAAAGAGCTTGGGCTGCACTGATTAGTTTTGGAGTTGTCCCAGTGTGTGTTTTATTTCAGCTCTGTAACGCGTTTCTACTGAAATACATGACAATGGTCTTTCCCCAGAAATATGTAAGTCCCTTTCAAACGGTAAATGCCCTGAAATCACTACAGTCCTCCCCTAACATCGAAACAGTAAACGAGCTTGGGCTGCTCTGATTAGTTTTGGAGTTGTCCCAGTGTGTGTTTTATTTCAGCTCTGTAATGCGTTTCCACTGAAATACATGACAATGGTGTTTCCCCAGAAATCTGGAAACCCCATTCAAAAGCTAAATGCCCTGAAATCACTACAGTCCTCCCCTAACATCGAAACAGCAAAATAGCTTGGGCAGCACTGATTAGTTTTGGAGTTGTCCCAGTGTGAGTTTTAATTCAGCTGTGTAACGAGCTTCTACTGAAATACATGACAGTGTTTTTTTTCCCAGAAATCCGGAAACCCCATTCAAAAGCTAAATGCCCTGAAATCACTTCAGTCCTCCCCTAACATCGAAACAGCAAAAGAGCAAAGGCTGCACTGACTAGTTTTGGCGTTCTCCCAGTATGTGTTTTAATTCAGCTCTGTAACGCTTTTCTACTGAAATATATGACAATGGTGTTTCCCTGGAAATCTGTAAGTCCCATTCAAACGCTAAATGCACTGAAATCACTACAGTCCTCCCGAACTTCGAAAGAGTATAAGAGCTTGGGCTGCACTGATTATTTTTGGAGTTCTCCCAGTGTGTGTTTTATTTTAGCTCTGTAACGAGCTTCTACTGAAATACATGACAATGGTTCTTTCCCAGAAATCTGCAAACCCCATTCAAATCCTAACTGCCCTGCAATCACTAGAGTCCTCCCATAACGTCGAAACAGCAAAAGAGCTTGGGCTGCACTGATTAGTTTTGGAGTTGTCCCAGTGTGTGTTTTATTTCAGCTCTGTAACGCGTTTCTACTGAAATACATGACAATGGTGTTTCCCCAGAAATATGGAAACCCCTTTCAAAAGCTAAATGCCCTGAAATCACTACAGTCCTCCCCTAACATCGAAACAGTAAAAGAGCTTGGGCTGCTCTGATTAGTTTTGGAGTTGTCCCAGTATGTGTTTTATTTTAGCTCTGTAATGCGTTTCCACTGAAATACATGACAATGGTGTTTCCCAGAAATCTGGAAACCCCATTCAAAAGCTAAATGCCCTGAAATCACTACAGTCCTCCCCGAACATCGAAACAGCAAAATAGCTTGGGCAGTTCTGATTAGTTTTGGAGTTGTCCCAGTGTGTGTTTTATTTCAGCTCTGTAACGAGCTTCTACTGAAATACATGACAGTGTTTTTTTTTCCCTGAAATCCGGAAACCCCATTCAAAAGCTAAATGCCCTGAAATCACTTCAGTCCTCCCCTAACATCGAAACAGCAAAAGAGCTTGGGCTGCACTGACTAGTTTTGGCGTTCTCCCAGTGTGTGTTTTAATTCAGCTCTGTAACGCTTTTCTACTGAAATACATGACAATGGTGTTTCCCTGGAAATCTGTAAGTCCCATTCAAACGCTAAATGCACTGAAATCACTACAGTCCTCCCGAACTTCGAAACACTATAAGAGCTTGGGCTGCACTGATTAGTTTTGGAGTTCTCCCAGTGTGTGTTTTATTTTAGCTCTGTAACGCGCTTCTACTGAAATACATGACAATGGTTCTTTCCCAGAAATCTGGAAACCCCATTCAAAAGCCTAACTGCCCTGAATCACTAGAGTCCTCCCATAACGTCGAAACAGCAAAAGAGCTTGGGCTGCACTGATTAGTTTTGGAGTTGTCCCAGTGTGTGTTTTATTTTAGCTCTGTAAACGCGTTTCTACTGAAATACATGACAATGGTGTTTCCCAGAAATCCTGAAACCCCATTCAAAAAGCTAAATGCCCTGAAATCACTACAGTCCTCCTGAACGTCGAAAACAGCAAAAAAGAGCTTGGGTTGCACTGATTAGTTTTGAGTTGTCCCAGTGTGTGTTTTATTTCAGCTCTGTAACGCGTTTCTACTGAAATACATGACAATGGTGTTTCCCCAGAAATCTGTTAACCCCATTCAAAAGCTAAATGCCCTGAAATCAATACAGTCCTCCCTAACGTCGAAACAGTAAAAAAGAGCTTGGGCTGTTCTGATTAGTTTTGGGAGTTGTCCCAGTGTGTGTTTTATTTCAGCTCTGTAACAAGTTTCTACTGAAATACATGACAATGTTTTTTCCCAGAAATCTGGAAACCACATTCAAAGGCTAAATGCCCTGAAGTCACTGCAGTCCTCACCTAACGTCGAAACAGCAAAAAAAAGAGCTTGGGCTGCACTAATTAGTTTTGGAGTTGTCCCAGTGTGTGTTTTATTTCAGCTCTGTCACGAGTTTCTACTGAAATACATGACAATGGTGTTTCCCCAGAAATATGTAAACCCTTTCAAAAAGCTAAATGCCCTAAAATCACTACAGTCCTCCCATAACGTCGAAACAGCAAAAGAGCTTGGGCTGTTCTGATTAGTTTTGGAGTTGTCACAGTGTGTGTTTTATTTCAGCTCTGTAACGAGTTTCTACTAAAATATATGACTGGTGTTTTCCCAGAAATCTGGAAACCCCATTCAAAAGCTAAATGGCCTGAAATCACTACAGTCCTCCCCTAACTTCGAAACAGTAAAAGAGCTTGGGCTGCACTGACTAGTTTTGGCGTTCTCCCAGTGTGTGTTTTAATTTTAGCTCTGTAACGCTTTTCTACTGAAATACATGACAATGGTGTTTCCCTGGAAATCTGTAAGTCCCATTCAAACGCTAAATGCACTGAAATCACTACAGTCCTCCCGAACTTCGAAAGAGTATAAGAGCTTGGGCTGCACTGATTATTTTTGGAGTTCTCCCAGTGTGTTTTTATTTTAGCTCTGTAACGAGATTCTACTGAAATACATGACAATGGTTCTTTCCCAGAAATCTGCAAACCCCATTCAAATCCTAACTGCCCTGCAATCACTAGAGTCCTCCCATAACGTCGAAACAGCAAAAGAGCTTGGGCTGCACTGATTAGTTTTGGAGTTGTCCCAGTGTGTGTTTTATTTCAGCTCTGTAACGCGTTTCTACTGAAATACATGACAATGGTGTTTCCCAAAATCCTGAAAACCCCATTCAAAAGCTAAATGCCCTGAAATCACTACACTCCTCCCTGAACGTCGAAACAGCAAAAGAGCTTGGGTTGCACTGATTAGTTTTGGAGTTGTCCCAGTGTGTGTTTTATTTCAGCTCTGTAACGCGTTTCTACTGAAATACATGACAATGGTGTTTCCCCAGAAATCTGTTAGTCCCGTTCAAAAGCTAAATGCCCTGAAATCAATACAGTCCTCCCCTAACGTCGAAACAGTAAAAGAGCTTGGGCTGTTCTGATTAGTTTTGGAGTTGTCACAGTGTGTGTTTTATTTCAGCTCTGTAACAAGTTTCTACTGAAATATATGACAATGTTTTTTTTTCCCAGAAATCTGGAAACCACTTTCAAACGCTAAATGCCCTAAAATCACTACAGTCCTCCCATAACTTCGAAACAGTAAAAGAGCTTGGGCTGTTCTGATTAGTTTTGGAGTTGTCACAGTGTGTGTTTTATTTCAGCTCTGTAACGAGTTTCTACTAAAATATATGACTGGTGTTTTCCCAGAAATCTGGAAACCCCATTCAAAAGCTAAATGTCCTGAAATCACTACAGTCCTCCCCTAACTTCGAAACAGTAAAAAGAGCTTGGGCTGCTCTGATAAGTTTTGAGTTGTCCCACTGTGTGGTTTATTTCAGCCCTATAACGCGTTTCTACTGAAATACATGACAATGGTGTTTCCCCAGAAATCTGGAAACCCCATTCAAAAGCTAAATGTCCTGAAATCACTACAGTCCTCCCCTAAATTTGAAACAGCAAAGAGCTTGGGCTGCACTGATTAGTTTTTGGAGTTGTCCCAGTGTGAGTTTTAATTCAGCTGTGTAACGAGCTTCTACTGAAATACATGACAGTGTTTTTTTTTCCCTGAAATCCGGAAACCCCATTCAAAAGCTAAATGCCCTGAAATCACTTCAGTCCTCCCCTAACATCGAAACAGCAAAAGAGCTTGGGCTGCACTGACTAGTTTTGGCGTTCTCCCAGTGTGTGTTTTAATTCAGCTCTGTAACGCTTTTCTACTGAAATACATGACAATGGTGTTTCCCTGGAAATCTGTAAGTCCCATTCAAAAAAGTAAATGCACTGAAATCACTACAGTCCTCCCCTAACTTCGAAACAGTAAAAGAGCTTGGGCTGCACTGATTATTTTGGAGTTCTCCCAGTGTGTGTTTTATTTTAGCTCTGTAACGAGCTTCTACTGAAATACATGACAATGGTTCTTTCCCAGAAATCTGCAAACCCCATTCAAATCCTAACTGCCCTGCAATCACTAGAGTCCTCCCATAACGTCGAAACAGCAAAAGAGCTTGGGCTGCACTGATTAGTTTTGGAGTTGTCCCAGTGTGTGTTTATTTTAGCTCTGTAACGCGTTTCTACTGAAATACATGACAATGGTGTTTCCCCAGAAATCCTGAAACCCCATTCAAAAGCTAAATGCCCTGAAATCACTACACTCCTCCCTGAACGTCGAAACAGCAAAAGAGCTTGGGTTGCACTGATTAGTTTTGGAGTTGTCCCAGTGTGTGTTTTATTTCAGCTCTGTAACGCGTTTCTACTGAAATACATGACAATGGTGTTTCCCCAGAAATCTGTTAGTCCCGTTCAAAAGCTAAATGCCCTGAAATCAATACAGTCCTCCCCTAACGTCGAAACAGTAAAAGAGCTTGGGCTGTTCTGATTAGTTTTGGAGTTGTCACAGTGTGTGTTTTATTTCAGCTCTGTAACAAGTTTCTACTGAAATATATGACAATGTTTTTTTTTCCCAGAAATCTGGAAACCACATTCAAAGGCTAAATGCCCTGAAGTCACTGCAGTCCTCACCTAACGTCGAAACAGCAAAATAGCTTGGGCTGCACTAATTAGTTTTGGAGTTGTCCCAGTGTGTGTTTTATTTCAGCTCTGTCACGAGTTTCTACTGAAATACATGACAATGGTGTTTCCCCAGAAATATGTAAGTCCCTTTCAAACGCTAAATGCCCTAAAATCACTACAGTCCTCCCCTTAACTTCGAAACAGTAAAAGAGCTTGGGCTGTTCTGATTAGTTTTGGAGTTGTCACAGTGTGTTTTATTTCAGCTCTGTAACGAGTTTCTACTAAAATATATGACTGGTGTTTTCCCAGAAATCTGGAAACCCCATTCAAAAGCTAAATGGCCTGAAATCACTACAGTCCTCCCCTAACTTCGAAACAGTAAAAGAGCTTGGGCTGCTCTGATAACTTTTGGAGTTGTCCCACTGTGTGGTTTATTTCAGCCCTATAACGCGTTTCTACTGAAATACATGACAATGGTGTTTCCCCAGAAATCTGGAAACCCCATTCAAAAGCTAAATGTCCTGAAATCACTACAGTCCTCCCCTAAATTTGAAACAGCAAAAGAGCTTGGGCTGCGCTGATTAATTTTGGAGTTGTCCCAGTGTGAGTTTTAATTCAGCTGTGTAACGAGCTTCTACTGAAATACATGACAGTGTTTTTTTTCCCTGAAATCCGGAAACCCCATTCAAAAGCTAAATGCCCTGAAATCACTACAGTCCTCCCCTAACATCGAAACAGCAAAAGAGCTTGGGCTGCACTGACTAGTTTTGGCGTTCTCCCAGTGTGTGTTTTATTTCAGCTCTGTAACGCTTTTCTACTGAAATACATGACAATGGTGTTTCCCTGGAAATCTGTAAGTCCCATTCAAACGCTAAATGCACTGAAATCACTACAGTCCTCCCGAACTTCGAAAGAGTATAAGAGCTTGGGCTGCACTGATTATTTTTGGAGTTCTCCCAGTGTGTGTTTTATTTTAGCTCTGTAACGAGCTTCTACTGAAATACATGACAATGGTTCTTTCCCAGAAATCTGCAAACCCCATTCAAATCCTAACTGCCCTGCAACCACTAGAGTCCTCCCATAACGTCGAAACAGCAAAAGAGCTTGGGCTGCACTGATTAGTTTTGGAGTTGTCCCAGTATGTGTTTTATTTTAGCTCTGTAACGCGATTCTACTGAAATACATGACAATGGTGTTTCCCCAGAAATCTGGAAACCCCATTCAAAAGCTAAATGCCCTGAAATCATTGCAGTCCTCCCCTAACGTCGAAACAGTAAAAGAGCTTGGGCTGTTCTGATTAGTTTTGGAGTTGTCACAGTGTGTCTTTTTTTTCAGCTCTGTAACAAGTTTCTACTGAAATACATGACAATGTTTTTTTTTCCCAGAAATCTGGAAACCACATTCAAAGGCTAAATGCCCTGAAGTCACTGCAGTCCTCACCTAACGTCGAAACAGCAAAATAGCTTGGGCTGCACTAATTAGTTTTGGAGTTGTCCCAGTGTGTGTTTTATTTCAGCTCTGTCACGAGTTTCTACTGAAATACATGACAATGGTGTTTCCCCAGAAATATGTAAGTCCCTTTCAAACGCTAAATGCCCTAAAATCACTACAGTCCTCCCATAACTTCGAAACAGTAAAAGAGCTTGGGCTGTTCTGATTAGTTTTGGAGTTGTCACAGTGTGTGTTTTATTTCAGCTCTGTAACGAGTTTCTACTAAAATATATGACTGGTGTTTTCCCAGAAATCTGGAAACCCCATTCAAAAGCTAAATGCCCTGAAATCACTACAGTCCTCCCCTAACTTCGAAACAGTAAAAGAGCTTGGGCTGCTCTGATAACTTTTGGAGTTGTCCCACTGTGTGGTTTATTTCAGCCCTATAACGCGTTTCTACTGAAATACATGACAATGGTGTTTCCCCAGAAATCTGGAAACCCCATTCAAAAGCTAAATGTCCTGAAATCACTACAGTCCTCCCCTAAATTTGAAACAGCAAAAGAGCTTGGGCTGCGCTGATTAATTTTGGAGTTGTCCCAGTGTGTGTTTTATTTCAGGTCTGTCACGCGTTTCTACTGAAATACATGACAATGGTGTTTTCCCTGAAATCTGTAAACCCGTTTCAAACGCTAATGTCCTGAAATCACTGCAGTCCTCCCCTAACTTAGAAACAGCAAAAGAGCGTTATCTGCACTGATTAGTTTTGGAGTTGTCTGTGTGTGTTATATTTCAGCCCTGTAACACGTTTCTACTGAAATACATGTTTTTTTTTCCCAGACATCTGGAAACCCCATTCAAAGGCTAAATGCCCTAACGTCGACACACCAAAATAGCTTGGGCTGCACTGATTAGTTTTGTAGTTGTCCCAGTGTGTGTTTTATTTCAGCTCTGTAACGAGTTTCTACTGAAATATATGACTATGTTGTTTCCCCAGAAATCCGGAAACCCCATTCAAAGGCTAAATGCCCTGAAATCACTACAGTCCTCCCCTAACATTGAAACAGCAAAGGAGCTCGGGCTGCACTAATTAGTTTTGGAGTTCTCCCAGTATGTGTTTTATTTCAGCTCTGTAACGAGTTTCTACTGAAATATATGACTATGTTGTTTCCCCAGAAATCCGGAAACCCCATGTAAAAGGTAAAAGCCTTGAAATTACTAGAGACCTCCCCTTACTTCGAAACAGTCAAAGAGCTTGGGCTACACAGATTAGTTTTGGAGGTGTCCCACTGTTTGTTTTATTTCAGCTCTGTGATGCGTTTCCACTGAAATATATGACAATGGTGTTTCCCCTGAAAATTGGAAACCCCAATCAATAGCTAAATGCCCTGAAATCACTAGAGTCCTCCCCTAACTTCGAAACAGCAAAAGAGCTTGGGCTGTACTGATTAGTTTTGGAGTTGTCCCACTGTGTGTTTTATTTCAGCTCTGTAACAAGTTTTACTAAAATACATGATAATGGTTTTTCCTCCGAAAGCTGGAAACCCCCATTCAAAAGCTAAATGCCCTGAGTAGTAAAGGCAGTACAGTGAATGTCACTTTTCTGAACCCCGCCCCATTTGATTGATGTATGACCCCAAGGCCCGCCCCCATTGGTTAATTTATGACCTTAAGCCCCGCCCCTTCCACGTCACCGAGTGATTTATGACCCTTTAAGCCACGTCCCCTTTTCCTACACTTTGAGTGATTTATTGCCCTTAAACCCCGCCCATTTTCCCCACGCTTTGAGTGATTTATGGCCCTTAATCCTCGCCCCCTTTTGCCATGCTTTTGAGTGATTTATGACCCCTTATGACCCGCCCCTTTTTTTCGGACATTAACCGGATATCCGTCAAAAATAGCCCTCCCCTAAAAATGGCATCTGTTGTGCCCCTAGTTTATAAACTATTACATAGAAAAGAGAAAGACAGAAAGAAAAAAGAGAAAGCAAGTTGTATTGTAGTGCTAAAGATATATTTTTAAAAATAAAAATGTTACAATTACTATCAACAGGATTCGAACCTGGGAGGGCTGGTCACCCGTTAGATCTTAAGTCTAATGCCATTACCACTCGTATCCATAGTATCCCCCTGAAAACAGTCTTAAGATTTAGAGTAGTGTAGTGTTTTGTATTTTAACTTTTTTTTTTTTTTTTTAAACCTATTTTGGGTTGTTTATAAAATGACGTATGAATATATGGACGGACTGTACTTAAACAGGAAGGGAACCAATCTACTCAGAGAAAGGATCCTTGAGGAGGTCCAGAAGTATTTAAACTTTAAAAACAAAGTACACAGAAAGAGTACTTGGAACTGCAAACACAAGTCAAAAAGGAAGTTAGAAAGGCCAAGAGAGAGATAGAAATCAATATTGCTAAGGGGCTAAAACCAATTCTAAAATGTTTTTCCAATATTATAACAGCAAGAGAACATTCAAAGAGGAGGTTAAATGTCTAAGAGACACAAATGGCAAAATCATAGATGAAGAAAAAAAAAATAGCAAATATATTACATGATTACTGTTCACAGGTTTTTACAAAGGAGGACACGGACAGCATGCCCCACATGTCGACCTGTTCCTATCCAGTTTTAAATAACTTTAGCATAACAGAGGCAGAAGTGTTAAAGGGACTAGGAGCTCTTAAAATAAACAAATCCCCTGGCCCAGATGAGATCCTCCCAATAGTACTAAAAGAAATGAAAGAAGTTATTTACAAACCGCTACCAAGATCATGCAACAGTCTCTTGACACAGGGGTTGTACCGGCAGACTGGAAAATAGCAAACGTAATACCAATCCACAAAAAGGGAGACAAATCCGAACCAGGTAACGACAGACCAATAAGTCTGACTTCTATTATATGTAAACTTATGCAAATTATAATAAGGTCTAAAATGGAAAATTACCTATCTGGTAACAATATCCTGGGAGACAGTGAATATGGTTTTAGGAAAGGGAGAACGTGTCTAACTAACCTGCTTGACTTTTTTGAGGATGCAACATTGACAATGGATAATTGCAAAGCATATGACATGGTTTATTTAGATTTCCAGAAAGCTTTTGACAAAGTCCCGCATAAAACATTAATTCTCAAACTGAACACAGTAGGGATTCAAGGAAATGCATGCACATGGATTATGGAGTGGTTAACATGTAGAAAACAGAAAGTACTGATTAGAGGAGAAACCTCAAAATGGAGCGAGGTAACCAGTGGTGTACCACAGGGATCAGTATTAGGTCCTCTGCTATTCCTAATCTACATTAATGATTTAGATTCTGGTATAGTAAGCAAACTCGTTACATTTGCAGACAACACAAAAAAAGGAGGAGTGGCAAACACTGTTGCAGCAGCAAAGGTCGTTCAAAATGATCTAGACAGCATTCAGAACTGGGCAGACACATGGCAAATTACATTTAATAGAGAAAAGTGTAAAGTATTGCATGCTGGCAAAAAAATATGCATTATAAATATCATATGGGAGATACTGAAATTGAAGAAGGGAACTATGAAAAAGACCTAGGAGTTTATGTTGACTCAGAAATGTCTTCATCTAGACAATGTGGGGAAGCTATAAAAAAGGCCAACAAGATGCTCGGATATATTGTGAGAAGTGTTGAATTTAAATCAAGGGAATTAATGTTAAAACTTTACAATGCATTAGTAAGACCTCATTTAGAATATTGTGTTCAGTTCTGGTCACCTCGTTACAAAAAGGATATTGCTGCTCTAGAAAGAGTTCAAAGAAGAGCGACCAGAATTATCCCGGGTTTAAAAGGCATGTCATATGCAGACAGGCTAAAATAATTGAATCTATTCAGTCTTGAACAAAGAAGACTATGTGGCAATCTGATTCAAACTTTCAAAATCCTAAAGGTATAGACAATGTCGACCCAGGGAACTTTTTTGACCTTAAAAAAGAAACAAGGACCAGAGGTCACAAATGGAGATTAGATAAAGGGGCATTCAGAACAGAAAATAGGAGGCACTTTTTTACACAGGGAATTGTGAGGGTCTGGAACCAACTCCCCAGTAATATTGTTGAAGCTGACACCCTGGGATCCTTCAAGAAGCTGCTTGATGAGATTCTGGGATCAATAAGCTACTAACAACCAAACGAGCAAGATGGGCTGAATGGCCTCCTCCCGTTTGTAAACTTTCTTATGTTCTTATGTTCCTATATGGAAATGTAATTTAGAAAAATGTTAGCCAGTGGAGGGCCTCGATCCCCCACGTACTCATTGCTGAGAGCTGGCATGTTTCAACATGTTATAGGGTATGACGCTATCTATGGGAGGGCGTGTTTCAGGTTCTAATAAAAGGATGTTCTTATTCAAGGTTCATACTGCTTAAAAGAGAAGAACAGTCAGCATGGCTTCTGCAGCATTTAAGCTATATTTCAGACAGCTCTTGTGACGAAGTGATTTGATTTTGATTACGTTCCAGAGAATAGGTGTGCTGAAGATCCCGAGGCGCCGTGGCAATGGTGTGTATCTGAAAAAGTGTGTTTTCTACCTTCTTACGATCTGCCGAACCTTTGATACAATTTAAAAATAAAATCACTTACCTAAATTGTTGTCGAAGTAATCCATTATATTTTAGAGCGTCCAAAGCACACAATATTTTCCAGCGCAGATCAGGCAGTCAGGGCTTCAGGCAGGCAGTAGAGTTTTATCCAAAATGAAGTTTCTCAGATGAGGCATCGTGCAAGGTTTAAATACTGTTACCTGAAGGCGGCATAAACAGATTAGCCATTAAACCCCTTACATCGATTGATTCTTTCAAAGAGGCGTCTAGCCGCATTTGAATACAATACGCAGAACAATGAATTAGACGTAACATTGTTACACAGAGTCTTTTTTTTACCCATGGGATGTAGGAGAGTTGAAGATATCAAAAAAGACTTTTATTTATATTAAAAAACATTAGGGTTTTCGCTTTCAAACATGATTTTTAGAATATTTATTTGAAACTAATTAGAAACCGATGCTAGTATATTAAAAGCATACTACAGACAGGAGTCTGCGGTATGGCTAATCCTCCCGCATTTATACAGTTTAACAGAAAAAGATGATTCTTAGTCCTAAACACGGCTTGTATGGTCTTAAAATATTCGTATTCAGTTAAATAATGTCGTGGTAACATTTATCAACGTCTAAAATAACAGAATTTTTTAAATACTGTAGGGCACAACACATTCGGCGCCCTAGTATTACGGGTTAATTTTCAGTGTAATATGTGTATAATATACTGATTATGAAACTCTTTCATATGTTTATGGACTCTCTGTTTGTTAATATTGTTACGGAGGGTCTTGAGCATAATCAAAAATGTTTAGGGACTCTCTGTTTGTTAATAACCCTGGTTATTATTACGGAGGGTCTCGAACATAGTCAACAAAATGCACTACAATACAACTTGCTTTCTCTTCTTTCTTTCTGTCTTTCTCTTTTCTTTGTAATAGTCTATAAACTACGGGTACAACAGGCGCCATTTTTTTAGGGAGGCTATTTTTTTGGACGGACATCCGGTTAATGTCAGAAAAAGGGGACGGGTCATAAGGGGTCATAAGTCACTCAAAAGTGTGGGAATAGAGGGAGGGTTAAGGGCCATAAATCACTCAAAGTGTGTGGAAAGGGGAGGGGCTTAAGGGCCATAAATCAACCAATAGGGGCGGGGTTATGGTCATAAATCAATCAAACGGTATGGAAGAGGCGGGGCTTATGGTCATAAATCAATCAAATGGGCGGGGCTTCGAAATATGACAGATGCTGTCGTGCCTTTACTACTCATGATAATGGTGTTTCCCCTGAAATCTGGAAACCTGATTCAAAAGCTAAATGCCCTGAAATCCCTAGAGTAGTCCACTAACTTCGTAACAGCAAAAGAGCTTGGGCTGCACTGATTAGTTTTGGAGTTGTCACAGTGTGTCTTTTATTTCAGCTCTGTAACGCGTTTCTACTGAAATACATGACAATGGTTTTTCCCGTGAAAACTGAAAACCCCAATCAATAGCTAAATGCCCTGAAATCGCTTGAGTCCTCCCCTAACTTCGAAACAGCAAAGGGGCATGGGCTGCACTGATTTGTTTTGGAGTTGTCCCAGTATGTGTTTTATTTCAGCTCTGTAACGCGGTTCTACTGAAATATATGATAATGGTGTTTCCCCCAAAGTCTGGAAATCCCATTCAAAAGCTAAATGCCCTGAAATACCTAGAGTCCTCCACTAACTTGGTAACAGCAAAAGAGCTTAGGCTGCAGTAATTAGTTTTGGAGTTGTCCCACTGTTTGTTTTATTTCAGCCCAGTAACGCTGTTCTACTGAAATACATGACAATGGTGTTTCCCCTGAAAACTGGAAACACCCATGCAAAAGGTAAATGCCTTGAAATCACTTGAATCCTCCCCTAACTTCGTAACCGTAAAGGAGCTTGGTCTGCACTGATTACTTTTGCATTTGTCCCACTGTGTTTTTTATTTCAGCTCTGTAACGCGATGCATCACGTTTGACCTTTAGGAGAGGTCAGAGGTCACATTTTTTTATAGAGCACATATGACTTCCTATACGTGTTTGTGATCAAGATGACTGGTGCAGTACAAAAGAGTGTAATGTCCAGGCTGCTGTTTCCCAATAATAATCAAAGTTTAATAAATCCAACAGAAAGTTCACAACGAAATCCAAAACAAAACAATAATAAGCCCGCTACCAACGTATTTTGGGTAAAAATAACAAAAAGGTTCAGGGTCCAAAGTAAACGAAAAGAGCACGAAAATTGTGCTCTTTTCCTCCAGGGATCGTGGTGTGTGCGCTGTGCGTTGTTGTGCTGTGTGGTGAGGGGCGTGCTCTGGGGTTTCAGCTGGCTCTCCAGCTACAGCCTCCCGTCCTCCGGCTCCTCTACTAAAGACACAAACAAACACATAACACAGAAGAATATATATCCACTAGCTCCGGCCGGCTGTTTTACTTTCTCAGCACAAGGGGAGGTTTTGACGTAGCTGCTTCCCCTTTGTACCCAAAGGGTTTCTCCAATACCCATGGTTTCTCCAATAGAGGGCTGCCCCAGCAGGATCATCACAATGGAATCGTCCTGAGTACTTGCAGCTACGCGCCCCTCTAATATCACCTTCGGTTCCCACCTACCACCAGGTGGCAGATCTAGGAGGCAGCATACCTTCCCCCTTACACTGAGCCCTTTCTAATCAGGAGGGAGATTTACAGCATTGATCCTTTCTCTCTTTTATCACAGTGTTCCATTATAACTATGACCCTGTCGGCACGCCCTAGGAGTTAAAATTTCAACGTAAATTCCAATATGGCCGCCACGCCGTATGAGCAATCTGTTTCAATCTTTAGCAGTTATTACTTTCCAATGGTCTGTACAATTGTGATGACATTGAAGAGCATAAGTGCAATGGTGTTCTTGTTATGGGTTGCAAAAGTTTTTTACAATTATCAATATGGCCAAACCATGTGACCAAAATGTGTCATTTTCATATCACCAGTACTTCATGTGAGTCTCTGGTCATATAAAGTTTCATGACTGTAGTGTATTGCACCTTGGATTTATGCACGAATGTATGAAAATAGAGCCTTTGTGAAATGGTTGTTTGCGCGCCGTAGCCATGTTTTGTAACGAAAAAAAAAGCATGGATTTTACAAACGGTGAAAAGGACCTTGTCATGAACATGCGTGCCAATTTAGGTGTCGATTGACATTGCGGTTTAAGACAAGAAGATTGTTGAATATTTGGCGCCAATCCAGCGTAGCGGGCAAAGTAATTGTTCAATCGACCTCGATTGAACATACGTTCTATAGGCCATTGCTGCACTATCTGCTGCCATTGCCATAGTTCCTATAAGTTGTTTTTTAACTGCAAGAGTTTTGAAAAATTCCCAAAATTTCCACGAGATCCAATATGGCGGTCCGAACCATGTGACTTTTTTTCATTTGGGGACGCCAGTCTGGTTGTCCAGCCATAGGCATCTACTTACGTGTGCTTTTTCATAACTCTGCGATGTTGTTTGGGTATAATAATAATAATAATAATAATAATAATAATAATAATAATAATAATAATAATAATAATAAACACAGCAATAACAATAGGCTTCCCCAGCCTTTGGCTTGGAAGCCTAATAATAATAAACACAGCAATAACAATAGGCTTCCCCAGCCTTTGGCATGGAATCCTAACTAGAGTTGCAAGCAACTTTACGGCTTCCAAGCAGTTATCGTAAAATTTAAGCGCGTGGTTATTATAGATGAAGCTTTATCATCATAACTGTGCTAACTGTGTTAATTTTGGCACAAATATTGGAATTATTGGTTAGTAGCCAATTTAAATTTTATTTGTATGCACACAAAATTCTAAATAGTATGCAGTCATATACTTTGAAAATAATGCTAACATTGTTCTAAATTCAATAACGCTGTGTTTGAGTTTGTGTGCGTGTGTGCGTGTGGTGCCCTATTCTTAATTTTGCAATATAAAAGAAAGTCTACAGTATGTATTGGTTCCTGTATATTTTAATGCCACTATCATTTAATGTGCATTTTTAAAGCAATAGAAAGTGATAGTGTAACGATTGGCTATCAGGGGAGCCTGGCAAATACACAATTCACCATATTTAATTGTCACCAAACCGCTACTAGGACATAACATGTGCACGATTTATGAGTAACACCACTCGAATCCTATGCCGAGGAATTAAGAACATAAGAACATAAGAAAGTTTACAAACGAGAGGAGGCCATTCAGCCCATCTTGCTCGTTTGGTTGTTAGTAGCTTATTGATCCCAGAATCTCATGAAGCAGCTTCTTGAAGGATCCCAGGGGTGTCAGCTTCAACAACATTACTGGGAGTTGGTTCCAGACCCTCACAATTCTCTGTGTAAAAAAAATGCCTCCTATTTTCTGTTCTGAATGCCCCTTTATCTAATCTCCATTTGTGAACCCTGGTCCTTGTTTCTTTTTTCAGGTCAAAGAAGACCCCTGGGTTGACATTGTCTATACCTTTTAGGATTTTGAATGTTTGAATCAGATCGCTGCGTAGTCTTCTTTGTTCAAGACTGAATAGATTCAATTCTTTTAGCCTGTCTGCATACATGCTTCATGCCTTTTAAAACCGGGATAATTCTGGTTGCTCTTCTTTGCACTCTTTCCAGAGCAGCAATATCCTTTTTTGTAACGAGGTGACCAGAACTGAACACAATATTCTAGGTGAGGTCTTACTAATGCATTGTCGAGTTTTAACATTACTTCCCTTGATTTAAATTCAACACTTCTCACAATATATCCGAGCATCTTGTTAGCCTTTTTTTTAGCTTCCCACATTGTCTAGATGAAGACATTTCTGAGTCAACATAAACTCCTAGGTCTTTTCATAGTTCCCTTCTTCAATTTCAGTATCTCCCATATGATATTTATAATGCACATTTTATTGCCGCATGGAATACTTTACACTTTTCTCTATTAAATTTAATTTGCCATGTGTCTGCCCAATTCTGAATGCTGTCTAGATCATTTTGAATGACCTTTGCTGCTTCAACAGTGTTTGCCACTCCTCCTTTTTTTGTGTTGTCTGCAAATTTAACAAGTTTGCTTACTATACCAGAATCAAAATCATTAATGTAGATTAGGAATAGCAGAGGACCTAATACTGATCCCTGTGGTACACCACTGGTTACCTCGCTCCATTTTGAGGCTTCTCCTCTAATCAGTACTTTCTGTTTTCTACATGTTAACCACTCCCTAATCCATGTGCATGCATTTCCTTGAATCCCTACTGCGTTCAGTTTGAGAATTAATCTTTTATGCGGGACTTTGTCAAAAGCTTTTCTGAAATCTAAATAAACCATGTCGTATGCTTTGCAATTATCCATTTTCAATGTTGCATCCTCAAAAAAGTCAAGTAGGTTAATTAGACATGATCTCCCTTTCCTAAAACCATGCTGACTGTCCCCAGGATATTGTTACCATATAGGTAATTTTCCATTTTGGATCTTATTATAGTTTCCATAAGTTTACATATAATAGAAGTCAGGCTTATTGGTCTGTAGTTACCTGGTTCGGTTTAGTCTCCCTTTTTGTGGATCAGTATTACGTTTGCTATTTTCCAGTCTGTCGGTACAACCCCTGTGTCAAGAGACTGTTGCATGATCTTGGTTAGCGGTTTGTAAATTACTTCTTTCATTTCTTTGAGTACTATTGGGAGGATCTCATCCGGCCCAGGGGATTGGTTTATTTTAAGAGCTCCTAGTCCCTTTAACACTTCTGCCTCTGTTATGCTAAAGTTATTTAAAATTGGATAGGAACAGGTCGACATGTGGGGCATGTTGTCCAAGTCCTCCTTTGTAAAAACCTGTGAAAAGTAATCATTTAATGTATTTGCTATTTTTTTTTTCATCTATGATTTTGCCATTTGTGTCTCTTAGACATTTAACCTCCTCTTTGAATGTTCTCTTGCTGTTATAATATTGGAAAAACATTTTGGAATTGGTTTTAGCCCCTTAGCAATATTAATTTCTATCTCTCTCTTGGCCTTTCTAACTTCCTTTTTGACTTGTGTTTTGCAGTTCCAAGTACTCTTTCTGTGTACGTTGTTTTGGTCCCTTTAACGCTCTGTAAAGTGCCTTTTTTTTTAGCTGAATATTTTTTTAATTGATCTATTAAACCATTTTGGCCATTTTGTTTTAGATTTAGATTTGTCTACTTTTGGGATGTAATTGTTTTGTGCCTCTAGTACTAAATTTTTTAAAAAAAACAGCCATCCTTTTTCTGTGGATGTTTTCTCTATTTTACTCCAATCTACTTCTGTTAGTCTCTGTTTCATATCTTCATAGTTTGCTTTTCTAAAATTGTAAACCTTAGCTTTTGTCATTAATTTTGGGGTTTGAAAAAATACATCAAATGAGACCATGTTGTGGTCTGAGTTTGCCAATGGCTCTCTGACCTCTGTTTTAGTTATTCTGTCCTCATTATTTGAAAAGACTAAATCAAGGCATGCCTCCCCTTTAGTCGGTGCCTTGACAAATTGCATTAGGAAGCAGTCATTTGTCATTTCCACCATTTCAATTTCGTCCGTCGTGCTCCCCATCGGGTTCTCCCATTTTATACAGGGGAAGTTGAAAATCCCCATTAGTATGGCTTCTCCTTTTTCTACCGTGTGTTTCAAATGTCATTGTATAACAGATTATTTTGCTCAGTGTCTGAATTTGGCGGTCTATAGCATGCTCCTATTATTATGCCCTTTGAATTTTTGTCCATTATTCTGACCCATATTGATTCTGCATTGTTTTTCTTTGTCCTGATTTAACACCTGGGTTTCAAGACTATTTCTTATGTATAAAGCTACCCTCCTCCTCTTCTGTCCTGCCTGTCTTTCCTATATAGTGTGTACCCACTAATATTATATTCGTTTCCATCACTCTCAGACAACCAAGTTTCTGAAACACCTATCACATCGTAGTTACTTGTTAGTGCAGTAGCTTCAAGTTCTAACATTTTGTTTCTGAGACTTCTAGCATTAAGATAAATACATTTAATAGTTGTCTTACCTGAGTTGTTGCCCTTGTTTAGATGTGGTCTCCCTTCTGTTTCTTTGTTTTCTCCCCCCTTCCTTTCTAGTTTAAATGCTTCTGGATTTAATAACTGGAGAGTAAAAACTTTGGTTTGCGAAAAATGTTGCATTTTGATGTTATTGTTTGTTTTCCTTCAGGATATTGTCTGTGACACCGTTTTTTCAGCCTGCTTAGAACATAAGAACATAAGAAAGTTTACAAATGAGAGGAGGCCATTCAGCCCATCTTGCTCGTTTGGTTTTTAGTAGCTTATTGATCCCAGAATCTCATCAAGCAGCTTCTTGAAGGATCCCAGGGTGTCAGCTTCAACAACATTACTGGGGAGTTGGTTCCAGACCCTCCTATTTTCTGTTCTGAATGCCCTTTATCTAATCTCCATTTGTGACCCCTGGTCCTTGTTTCTTTTTCAGGTCAAAAAAGTCCCCTGGGTCGACATTGTCTATACCTTTTAGGAATTTGAATGTTTGAATCACATCACTGCGTAGTCTTCTTTGTTCAAGACTGAATAGATTAAATTCTTTTAGCCTGTCTGCATAATGCATGCCTTTTTAAACCCGGGATAATTCTGGTTGCTCTTCTTTGCACTCTTTCTAGAGCAGCAATATCCTTTTAGAACAAAAGAACATAAAAAGTTTACAAAAAAGAGGAGGCCATTCAGCCCATCTTGCTCGTTTGGTTGTTAGTAACTTATTGATCCCAGAATCTCATCAAGCAGCTTCATGAAGGATCCCAGGTGTCAGCTTCAACAACATTACTGGGGAGTTGGTTCCAGACCCTCACAATTCTCTGTGTAAAAAAGTGCCTCCTATTTTCTGTTCTGAATGCCCCTTTATCTAATCTCCATTTATGACCCCTGGTCCTTGTTTCTTTTTTCAGGTCAAAGAAGTCCCCTGGGTTGACATTGTCAATACCTTTTAGAATTTTGAATGCTTCAATCAGCTTTTTGCTTTAGGTATATCTGGTGACAGTTACTAGTTTAATTTGAAAATGGGCGCAGAGGAAAACACTTAACAGGGGCATGGCGTACATTGAAGCAGCCAAGGCGGGGCCTCATTAAAAATCAGCTAGGTGCATTAAAAAAAAAAATAAAAAGTACATAAATATATATATAAAATAATGTGTATATATATATATATATATATATATATATATATATATATATATATATATATATATATATATAATGTGCCCACTTACATTAAGAGTGGCATATAAACGACATGTTTTCATATTATTATTATTTTTTATTTGCCATATTGTGATCTTAGGCTGTAATAAATTTGACAGCCAGCGTATTGCAACTTTGAGCCAAACAGACATGTTCGCTTCTCGTTCTCCATTGGTCAGTTCCCCTAGTTACGCCGCATGTAGTTCCAGAATTGGATCCAACATCTGTTTATGATCTGACTCTAGTGAATTCGGATCCGATCCCATTTTTTGTTCTCGTTAGTGCAACCAGCCCCTGGAGCAGCGGGTAGTCCTGTTATTATTTAGTGGTTGGTTCGGTACTGTACATACTCAAAGATGAAACGAAGAAACCAATCTGTAATGCATTTCTTTCAGAATAAGCCAACTCTGGGTAAGAATGTTTAGTGATTGTACATTCAAACCTGTATTAAGAGACCACTCAAGGACAGTCTAATGGTGGCCTCTTAACACAGATGGCCTATAAAGGGGCCTGTACAGGGAGATTTGGACTGACTATCTGGCACATGCGTGGTACTGCAGGTAGAGGGCAGCAGTCTCATAGGATCCAGCCTGTCAGTCATGGCGATGACACAGAGGGTGCTGAAGAGGGTGTGTGGCTTTAAACTCTCTCTCTCTGTGGCTGAGAGGCGGGCCTTGGCGCATTGCTCGGCCCATAAGAACTGCGCTTGGTTGTACACTTGGGTGGCCGTGTTGGGGAATGAACAGTGACACTGACAGAATAAGTCAGTTTGAAAACAAGGACCAGGCAAGTCTGGCTGGGGAAAACAGCCTGCCTTAAAACAATTCAAAGAAACACAGAAGAAATAATTACATACCCGAGGGGACGTTTTCTAGCTGTACGGGTCCAGTGGTTAAACAAAAGGGCTTGTAACCATGAGGTCCCCGGTTCAAATCCCACCTCAGCCACTGACTCATTGTGTGACTCTGAGCAAGTCACTTAACCTCCTTGTGCTCTGTCTTTCGGGTGAGGCGTGGTTGTAAGTGACTCTGCAGCTGATGCATAGTTCACACACCTAGTCTCTGTAAAGTCACCTTGGATAAAGGGGTCTGCTAAATAACAAATAATAATAAAATAATAATAATAACTCAGGCCACCCCAGTGTATAGGATTACTGAGCGTAGGTTGGAGGCCCGTTCTGGCCGGCTTAGGCGCAGTGGGGGCATTGTGTAAGCAGCACTTTTGTTTGTAATTATGTATGTCTTACATACACTATAAAAGCCAGCAGATGTAATATGAACAAAAGGAAGTATGTAATTTAATAACATTCATTTAGATAATGCATTTACAAAACAAATTATTTTGTGAAAGTAATGAATGCTTGCCTGTCTCAGGTCACAAATTTCAATGCCTGTATCTGCCTTTCAGGTATGTGTTGATTCATTGCATCCTGAAACCAACGCCAGCATAAGCATGAGTTCTTTTTCGATTACTGCGCACATTGTTTTCAAACTCTTATAAAAATTTTCGGTGTTTGTTTTCCTTTAAACGGTTTGCCTTTAATTCTTAAGCGGCTACATCCTAATTATGAGAACATTCTGTTAAATTAGCAGGAAAGAACAACACAACACGAAACAGACACATTGGAAGCTACCTAGTGCCCAGGCAAGTGAGAGAACAAAATGCAAAGTAGCAGTGGTGATTAATGTCGTTGCTTGCTCTTGTGTTCGAATAATGAAAACGGTGAAACAGAATCAACAAGTCAATCAGGACATCAAGGTAAAAAGAAGCGACTTTGTTTAGTAATTAACAGTTTCATTAAGATATTGAATCAGCTCAAAACACTGGCATGTGAACAAAAATAAAAACCTAAAACTTCAAGCCCAAGTTCTTTCCGTTTCAAAATGCTGTATCTGCGTCTGTCTAGTGCCAAATTTTTCAGCAGTTTTTATGGCACTTACTGTCTTTACAAGTTTAATAACTTTAATTCTGTCATCTAGGGAAGACCTTTTGTTTCTCCATGTTTTCTCTCTTCCTTTACAAAGGGAGCTGTTGATTACGGATAAAGGCCACTAAAATGGTTACCGTATTCCTTTGAATTTAGGATGTACCATTTAAAACCATATTATTCTTATAACAATATCCTGTGTAAGGGTGCTTAATACAGGGGTTGAGTCTGTTGCTGGGTAAGAGAATTGTCAGCAGTCAGATCAGTCTTAGCACTAGTATCAGCAATCTTACCAGTCCACGCAGTAGCAGCACCAGTTCCAGCAGTGCCAGCACCAGTCTTACCAGTTCCAATTGTAGCATCAGTGTCACCAGTCTCAGCATTCACTTCTGTAGCAGTGAACCAAACGCATGTCTCAATAAACCCACTTATTCACATTTATAAGTTCTATTCTTCTTGTCCTTTTAATATCACATATTTCTAACAGTGTGAATAGAGTCATTTTAGGTTGGTGTGTTTTTGCTGGGAAATTTGTTTAAAAAAAAATGTGTCATGAAATTTCAAACGTCATCCAAGGTGGGTCACTGGGTAAAAAGAGTTAGCGGCTTATATTGCTTTGCAGTTTGCATTAATAGTCTCCAGGCTTCATGAACAGGATATGCAGGGTTTCTTAGACAAAAATTCAATTTCTGCCTCAATCTATCCCTAGCTACGCCCCTGCTTAATGAATAGTGTGCACAATACCCTGACCGATGGCTGAAGGACGAAGCAGGCCCATCTGCCTTGCCTTCCAGTGACTCCAGCTATGCTAAAGCAAGAGAGGGGTGGACCTCAGACACCGAATAATAAGTGCAGTTAGTTCTGTTCAACTATCTCTAGTTTTGTTCTGTGCATATTATTTTTACCTGTAAATTTATGATATAAAAGTCTGTGTAATACACTTTTATGTGCTGCGGTTTCTGCAGTTTATTTGAGACCATTTTAAAATGTGTGTAGGATCTTTATCTATACGTATAGCTTTGCTGTGACCAAACGTTACTTCAATTAGAATGTTGGTAACCGTGGTTTAGTTGCATGTTGTATATGATAAAGGGGTTTTGCTAAATGAGATGTTTCTCAATGCCATAAAAAGGCTGTTTTTTTGTAAAGCATAACGGTCGATTTCACCCATTCTCTGCTTGAATGGAAAAATAAAGATTAAAAAATGGTAAATTCTTTAATAAAAGTTAATCAAACAAAACTAGTGCTATATTACATGTATGGAATGAAAATGTATCTTGCGACAAAGCTGTTATCTGAATATGGAATGGTAACGTAAGCCTATAGAAAATGTACAGTTTTTTGTTTCAATATGGTCTATATTCAAAAATCAAAAATAAACATTTGAACTCCCTATAGGGACTGTTAAATTAGCACATGAAAGATGTATCTGACACTACAACTTATTTGTGTTGTTTTCTAATAAAGAAAACAAAGGTAAATGCTTTATTAACTGCAAACACAAGTCAAAAAGGAAGTTAGAAAGGCCAAGAGAGAGATAGAAATCAATATTGCTAAGGGGGCTAAAACCAATTCTAAAATGTTTTTCCAATAACAGCAAGAGAACATTCAAAGAGGAGGTTAAATGTCTAAGAGACACAAATGGCAAAATCATAGATGAAGAAAAAAAAAATAGCAAATGTATTAAATGATTCCTTTTCACAGGTTTTTACAAAGGAGGACACGGACAACATGCTCCACATGTCGACCTGTTCCTATCCAATTTTAAATAACTCTAGCATAACAGAGGCAGAAGTGTTAAAGGGACTAGGAGCTCTTAAAATAAACAAATCCCCTGGGCCGGATGAGATCCTCCCAATAGTACTCACATAAATGAAAGACGTTATTTACAAACCGCTAACCAAGATCATGCAACAGTCTCTTGACACAGGGGTTGTACCGACAGACTGGAAAATAGCAAATATAATACCGATCCACAAAAAGGGAGACAAAACTGAACAGGTAACTACAGACCAATAACCCTGACTTCTATTATATGTAAACTTAAGGAGACTATAATAAGATCCAAAATGGAAAATTACCTATATGGTAACAATATCCTGGGGAGACAGTCAGCATGGTTTTAGGAAAGGGAGATCGTGTTAACTAACCTACTTGACTTTTTTGGGGGATGCAACATTGACAATGGATAATTGCAAAGCATACGACATGGTTTATTTAGATTTCCAGAAAGCTTTTGACAAAGTCCTGCATAAAAGATTAATTCCCAAACTGAACGCAGTAAGGGATTCAAGAAATGCACATGGATTAGGGGAGTGGTTAACATCTAGAAAACAGAAAGTACTGATTAGAGGAGAAACCTGAAAATGGAGCGAGGTAACCAGTGGTGTACCACAGGGATCAGTATTAGGTCCTCTGCTATTCCTGATCTACATCAATGATTTAGATTCTGGTATAGTATGCAAACTCGTTAAATTTGCAGACAACACAAAAATAGGAGGAGTGGCAAATACCGCTGCAGCAGCAAAGGTCATTCAACATGATCTAGACAGCATTCAGAACTGGGCAGACACATGGTAAATTAAATTTAATAGAGAAAAGTGTAAAGTATTGCATGCAGGCAATAAAAATGTGCATTATAAATATCATATGGGAGATACTGAAATTGAAGAAGGGAACTATGAAAAAGACCTAGGAGTTTATGTTGACTCAGAAATGTCTTCATCTAGACAATGTGGAGAAGCTATAAAAAAAAGGCCAACAAGATGCTCGGATATATTGTGAAAGTGTTGAATTTAAATCAAGGAAAGTAATGTTAAAACTTTACAATGCATTAGTAAGACCTCACCTAGAATATTGTGTTCAGTTCTGGTCACCTCGTTACAAAAAAGGATATTGCTGCTCTAGAAAGAGTGCAAAGAAGAGCAACCAGAATTATCCCAGGTTTAAAAAGGCATGTCGTATGCAGACAGGCTAAAAAAAATTGAATCTATTCAGTCTTGAACAAAGACTACCACAGCGATCTGATTCAAACATTCAAAATCCTAAAAGGTATAGACAATGTCGACCCAGGGACTTCTTTGACCTGAAAAAATAAACAAGGACCAGGGGTCACAAATGGAGATTAGATAAAGGGGCATTTCAGAACAGAGTGTACAAAACATTAGGGGAACACCTGCTCTTTCCATGAAATAGACTGACGAGGTGAATCCAGGTGAAAAATATGATCCCTTATTGATGTAACCTGTTAAATCCACTTCAATCAGTGTAGATGAAGGGAGACAGGTTAAAGAAGGATTTTTTAAGCCTTGACACAATTGAGACATGGATTGTGTATGTGTGCCATTCAGAGGGTAAATGGGCAAGACAAAAGATTTAAGTGCCTTTGAGCGGGGTATGGTAGTAGGTGCCAGGCGGCGCCGGTTTGAGTGTGTTAAGAACTGCAACGCTGCTGTGTTTTCACGCTCAACAGTTTCCCGTGTGTATCAGGGATGGTCCACCACCCAAAGGACATCCAGCCAACGGCAGGCCAGTGGTCAAAAACGGCTCATTGATGAAAAAAAGGCCAAGGAGGCTGACCGCGAATGTGCAGAGCAACAGACGGGCTACAGTTAGTCAACTGACAGTCCAGTACAATATTGGTGCCGAAGACCCATAAAAAGAATGCACAACTCGTCGTTACCTTGACACGAATGTATGTATGGCAGCTGACGACCTAACAGAGTTCCCACTTTCAGCAAAACACAAGAAACTGTGGCTGCAGTGGGCTGGGAACGAAAACACTGGACACTGGAGGATTGGAAAAACATTGCCTGGTCTGATGAATCCCGGTTCCTGCTGTTTCACGCTGATAGGAGGACTAAGGTATGGAGAAAACCACATGAGTACATGCATCCATCATGCCGCATGTCAACATTGCAGGCTGGTGGTGGTGGTGTGATGGTATGGGGTGTGTTTTCATGGCACACATTGAGCCCCTTGATAAAAGTGGAGCAACGTTTGAATGCCACAGTATATCTGAACATCATTGCCAATCAGGTGCAACCCTTCATGGCAGCAGTGTATCCATCTTGTAATGGATTTTTTCAGCAGGATAATGCCCCATGCCACAAGGCTAGGATTGTCCAGGAATGGTTCCATGAACATGACAGTGAATTCAGCTTAATGCAGTGGCCTGCCCAGTCACCAGCTCAATCCAGTTGAGCATCTGTGGGATGAGATGGAACGAGCTATTTGGAGTAGAGATCCACTACCAGCCAACTTGACACAACTGTGGGAAGCATTGGGGTCAACATGGGCCAGCATCCCTGTGGAACGCTTTCAACGCCTTGTAGAGTCCATGCCCCAACGAATTGAGGCTGTTCTGAGGGCAAAAGGGGGTTCAACGCAATATTAGGAAGGTGTTCTAATGTTTTGTACCTCAGTATATATATATATATATATATATATATATATATATATATATATATACAGTGCCTTGCAAAAGTATTCAGACCCTGACCAATTCTCTCATATTACTGAATTACAAATGGTACATTGAAATTTCGTTCTGTTTGATATTTTATTTTAAAACACTGACACTCAAAATCAATTATTGTAAGGTGACATTGGTTTTATGTTGGGAAATATTTTTAAGAAAAATAAAAAACTGAAATATCTTGCTTGCATAAGTATTCAACCCCACACATTAATATTTGGTAAGAGCCACCTTTCGCTGCAATAACAGCTTTAAGTCTTTTAGGGTAAGTATGTACCAGCTTTTGCACACAGTGTACCGGAGTGATTTTGGCCCATTCTTCTTGGCAGATTTGCTCCAGGTTGTTCAGGTTGGTTGGACGACGGCTTGTGGACCGCAATTTTCAAATAGTGCCACAGATTCTCAATGGGATTGAGATCAGGACTTTGACTGGGCCACTGTAGGACATTCACCTTTTTGTCTTGAGCCACTCCAATGTTGCTTTGGCCTTGTGCTTGGGATCATTGTCCTGCTGAAAGGTGAATTTCCTCCCAAGCTTCAGTTTTTTAGCGGACTGAAGCAGGTTCTCTTGCAGTATTTCCCTGTATTTTGCTTCACTGTAGGGATGGTGTGTCTTGAGGCATTGAGGCATGGGCAGAGTTAGGTTTGCGCCACACATAGCGCTTTGAGTTTTGTCCAAAAAGCTCTATCTTGGTCTCATCTGACCACAAAACCTTTTCCCACATCGCAGCTGGGTCACTCTCATGCTTTCTGGCAAACTCCAGATGTGCTTTCAGATGGTACTTTTTAAGTAACGGCTTCTTTCTTGCCACCCTCCCATACGGTCAGTGTTATGCAGAGCTCTTGATATGGCTGACTGGTGCACCATTACTCCACTTCCAGCCACTGAACTCTGTAGCTCCTTCAAAGTGATTGTTGGCCTCTCTGTGGCTTCTCTCACAAGTCTCCTTCTTGTTTGAGCGCTGAGTTTTGAGGGACGGCCTTTTCTTGGCAGTGCCTGTGTGGTGTGATGCAGCTTCCACTTCCTGATTATTGATCCAACTGTGCTCACTGGGATATCCAAACACTTGGATATTATTTTATAACCTTTCCCTAATCTATGCATTTGTATTACTTTATCTCTAACTTCTGTAGAATGCTCTTTGGTCTTCATTTTCCTTCAGATTCACAGCCTGACCAATGATCCTTCAACAGTGGGGTTTTATCCAGAAAATGTGACAGCAACTTTAATGGTTCACAGGTGGATGCCAATGGTAAGGTAATTGTGTCCTCGTTAGGGCAATTTTTTTCAGCGGTGTAAACTGGGAGCTTCCACCACAGCACAGGGGTTGAATACTTATGCAAGCAAGATATTTCAGTTTTTTTTATTTTTTTTTAAAAATATTTCCCAGCACCTTACAATAATGATTTTGATTTTCAGTGTTTTAAAATAAAATATCAAACAGAACGAAATTTCAATGTACCATTTGTAATTCAGTAATATGAGAGAATTGGTCAGGGCAAAAATTGTTGGGCATGAGATGGAGGCAGATGATTGCTCACTGACACTACAGATTTAAAAAGCCTTAATTACAGGACAGGAACAGAGAAACTGTAGGGGCTCCAGTAAACCAGTGAAACCAGTGATGTGATTCCAAGAAGAGATTCTCTTGGGCGGACTACTTGTTATTACAGCAGATACATTAATTAATGATTCCGTTTTGAGGAGAGGCGGAGGGGCAGTTGGAGGCTGGATTCTAACAGGGCAAGGGAAGGCTTCTGTACTGCATTCACACCCAACCAATAGCAGCGCTGCTCCATTTTACAGCTGCTGTCTGTGTCGTTGCAGGCTGCAAGAAGCACTGACCTCAAGCAGGGCATTTCAGCATCTCTCCAGACAGACACACAGGTACGTCTGCACACATTGCTTTCTGTTTTATTTATAATGATTGCATAATGATTGCAATGGTTAGTCTTTGTTAAACATGCCCACTTGCCTAGTTTAGCTCAAGAAATAAACAGGGAAATCTATTCCTTATGGAAAGAAAAGCTCTATCCTTGCTGAATGCACCCTGATTTATGTCCTACTCTACAATATAGATCAGTAGCTTGCTTCACTGTATTAAAAAAAAATGCTGTTCTTCAAATTGTACTTGTTTACAGTATGTCTACTTTATGCCTTGTCATCTTCAAATCTTGTGATGCTTTATTCTAACAGTTAGGTCATTTCAATTTACTGTTTATTGAAATTCGGAAACATAACATCAAAAAAGCACATGGTTATAGAAATGTAAAATAATTAAATGTAACATTTGAAATGCAAAGAAACCAAAAGAGAAACTGTGTAACACAGCTACTTCTGCAAATTGACCCAGGCAGGAGGAAACTAGAACAGAGAGCAAAAAAAAAAAAAAAAAAAAAATCACAGTATTTGTTACCCTTAAAGCTGTACATAACAATGTTATTTGTACATAATGACAATTTTATCTTTTTTTTTTTTTTTTTTTTAGATAAAAATTTTAGTCCAGACAAAGGATATGTTGGTTAACATCCATAAATAAAGAATGCTGTATACGTTCTAAAATTCAGTGATTTCATTGGCTGATGAAAAGAAATGGCCTACCTTTGGCCTTAATTTGCTTTAATTTGCTAAAAAGCAACCATGAGGCCCCCACAAGATGGGCAACAATGGTATCCATTAGAATATGATAATGGGTTTGTTAACTCAAGTTCAGATCCAAAGACTTCATAGAAAAGTTAATATCAATTGTATACTGTAGCAGAAGAACATGACCAATCCATTGATAAAAGGGAATGTACTTGTGTGAAATTCTTTAAAGTTCCTTACAAACCTAGTAAATATAACACCACCTGCCAAAACAATTCCATCCATGCTTAAGCCACAGTATATAGGTATCAAACTCAGGTGTCTATTTGTAATAACTGTGATTCATCTGCTATTTAATGGAGAGCAGATGTCCAACCCTTTTTTGTATGCTGGTTGTAGACAGTTAGCCAAAATAAATGTTCTTGTACGGCACATAAAGGAGGATTTTTGTGATATTATACATGCAAAAAAGAGTTGAGCATCTGAATTAGTAACTTTTTTTTTGTTCTAACTTGTTTCCTTGCTGCAAGTTGTGAAAGTTTATGTGTTAACCTTCAACAGAATAATTACAAAAAATAATGTGTTCTTATGAAGGTTAAGACCAATTGTTCCTGGAAATTTTTATATACAGTAAGTCACATATTTTTACTGTTTATACTTTAATTATTTAACTGCCGAAATTGTTTGTCTAACTGAAGGAAGTTTCCTGTCTCTAGTTCTGCATTGATAAAAAACAAAAAAACACAAATACTGTAGTAACTTTGAGTCAGCCCCATCCCTCACCACTACATTCATAAGATACAGGCACACAAACTGATTTCAGTTATGTTAAGCATATGTTACCATAAAAAACAGCATTTTATGTATGTTAAGTATTTAAGTCATCTTATCTACTGTATTAAATTATCTTTCTATTTCCTCCAAAAACATTTCTCAGGGATTGCCTTTCTTTCCAGTTATCTAGCTCAGTATTTCCTATGCAGGTCAGTATTTAATTGCCATTTCTTCTCAAAAAAGGCAATAATTACTAATGATAAAAAGAGACAAAGAGAATTGCATTTTTGTTTTACATTTTTGATTATGCGATTCAAACCTTTGTGATTCTCTAAATTAACACAAGAAGCTAAAAAAAAATGTTTTTCTTATTTTCTTAAAAATCAAGTTTCAACACCGTGATAGAATGAAAGGCTATGAAACAGGAAAAATATGCAGGAAAATAGTAAACAGGGCAATGTTTGAGAATTATACCATTATGAGCTATTGGAATCAGATAGACACATCAGTTTACAATTACACACAATAGTAATTCAATCTCATGGTTTCTTTGTACTTCTTGGTTGGTTGTACGGCTTGAACAAGTATGTGCAAGGTGTGTGTGTGAAGGTTAGGGAGTTAGAGGCACCACTTTGGGAATGGAAAACGTTAGGTTACTTATCGTAACCCTGGTTCCCTGGAAGAAAAGACGACCAGCAACATACTTATGGGATATGCCTGCCTTGGTAGGTATTCACTGAGCTCTTTATATCAGAGCTGCCGACAGGCCCTTCCTGGGTGGCGCCTCAGTCCGCCTACCGAGGATTAAACAGTCTACCCACAGAAGCCATTTTCTGTTTTGTGTTGAACCCATGAGGGTGTCCGCAGCGACCTCGCTGGTTGGTGGTCGTCTTCTCTTTCAGGGAACCAGGGTTACGGTAAGCAACCTAACGTTCCCTTTCAATACGAAGATGACCACCAACATACTTATGGGAAAGTATACCAGAGCAGTCGCGAGGGAGAAGGAACGCAGCAGATGAGGGACTCATCAGAACCACATAACCCAGAGGTTAGCGGTGCGAAAGCTTGCAACCTCAAGGACCCTCGTACCCTAATGAAGGCAAGGAAGGATCTATTACATTAAGGC